>PVKB01004473.1:29036-140822 GCA_004027205.1 Ctenodactylus gundi
GCCAAAAGTTCCCCTACACTATGAGAGACCTACCACTAGGATAACATTCTGGCAATGAGGGACAATAAAAGACTAACTGATCTGACACCTTTAGAAAAAATTCTCATCAAGACAAAGGGGATACATGAGAGCTGTCAAAGCCAAGGTGGAGTCACGTGGGTCAATCTTACCAAAATATAGAGCCAAGAGGTTATAAGGAGTGGTTCTTAGACACAAGTGCCTGATAAAACCTATCACAAAGGACTCTGCCAAAATCATGTTTGTCCTGAGTCCATGTAAACCTAGTCTAACTGACCCATCACTAAAAATTCAGATTTTAAGATGTTCAGACATAAAAAGACCACCCATGGCCTACATTAAAAGGGCCTCTTGGTTTCCATGATATTACTTATGTCTTCTCAGTTTCCTTGTCCAGTTTGTTATCTCTCAGGCTCCAAAAATTCATCTCCCTCTGATGGCCAGACAAGGGTTTCTGGACCTTTCTGGAAAACCCACTGATCATTCACTCCCTTTACAAGTGGCAAACAAAAACATCTGACTGTCCCTCTTGGGTCTCCGTGAGATGGTCACTCCCATTTCTGGCCCCTACTGCTTCCCATGTGTGTTCTAATTGTAGCTCCTTACCTCTTACCTTAATCAGTTTGTTCAAAACTTCATCTGCACAGTGATCTCCTCTCTTTATTCAAATGCTGCTGAGCCAGCATTCTCACCCTTGTTAGTCTCCTGGACACAATTCTGTTCTCCCAGTGCCCCAATTAGAGCTATGTCCCATTTCAGGAGGAAGTAGCAACTTGAGGATTTAAATAACACATGATCTGATCTGACTCAGCCCTTAAAATAAAGAGTTTGGAATGTGGTGTTTTTCTATAACTCCCTTGCTGAACATATCTACTGTTCCCACCCATGGGGCTTGTCTTTTGTGCATGACTCTGGTTTACAGATGGCTACTCCCTCATTCTTTCTCAGCCATGGTAACCTTCTTGGCCTTAGCAACCCTGACCAACCTTAACAACCTGCACAGGTTCCAAAATAGCAACTCTGCTGGGCCCTGCTGTCCATTAACTGACAGTAGCAACTGTGACTACCAGTGGGGACCTTTCTTTCTTAACCCATCGTCCACCTGCCTATTCTCCTAACCTATCAGCCAACTCTACTTTGTCCTTTTTTGCCCAATTCCTGACTAAACAGCTCAGTTCCCAACTCTTATGCTGACTTATCTGACCTACTCTAAATAAAATCTTTGATCACCCCACACTTAATACTTCACTTCTGGTCTTGCTACCCAGGAATACTAGTGGAAGTGATAAATTTTAACTTCAAGTTCTTCTACTGCCAGAATCCTTCTTTGACCTAAACCTGACCTGTAACAGTGGCCAGTAGCAGATTATAAAATTGGACCTTTAGATTGTGTCTCTTCTCACATGGAAGGGATCATCAAGTCATTTGAAAAATATTGAATAACTTGTGCAAGATCACATAGCTGCATTCCTCCTTCTAAAACCTAAAAACCCACAACCTAGAAAACCAGGATCTAGAATCCAAAAGCTGTAGCTACAAGAGTAAGGAACTTTTCTCTAATTTGTTGACAAGTACTCAGTTCATAAAGGATAGATCACTGGGTGATGGGTAAACTGATTGGTTCTTTCCAAAAAAAAAAAAAAGTAAGAACACTTCTGTTGTCATGTAGCAGAAACTCTGAACAAGAAGAAAAGCATAAAAGAGAAAATATTAATCCTTAATAACCTTCCTACACAGACATAATTGCCATTGGCATGAGATACATGTCTTTCCTGTCTTTTGTTCACACAATTAAAGAGAGTGGAAGGTGACTCATGTTCAAAGTTGGTGTAAAATGGTGACTGATCACCTGCCCCTTTCCTCTGCTTGCTTCCTGATTCTTCCTCCCCTAGAGGACTTTTTGGTGGGCTTTCTTTTGCAGGCTTTTCACTGAGCATGCACCAGAAGAACAAAGGAGGGAGAAAAGATTATAGTTAATCCACCTGCTGCCCAGCTCAGCTAGGAGAGGGAGGCAAGCAGGAGGCCTAGAAAGGAGACCACAGGAAGGTTGGAAACCCTGCAGATGGGTCAGAAGCTGAAGAAGAAAAAGCTGGCACAAGAGACAGTTGTGGAGAGGAGAGAAGGGCCTCAACCTCCTGAACAGCTTGGATGGTACTGGGAGGACTTTAGAGGATGGAGAGTCCTGCCATCAGGGTAGGACAGCCGGGACTGGTGGGAGAACTTTGCTGAGGGGCCTGGGTGTGCACAGGACACCTTGAGGCCATCAGACTGTTAGGTCCCCCATGTCACTGCTACTCTCAGCACAGTACTCAAAGGACTTTTGTCTCCTCCAACCTATCCTCATCCGCATTCGAAAAAAAATCTCTCAGCTAGGCTTTCAAAGTAGAGTCACTCAACAACAGAAACATGGAAAGACAAGGCAGCAGAACACACAGAGAAAAACACGTGAGATCGCAGAAGCTGAAGTCATGGGCCCTGAAATAGTGGAACTCCAAGGGCAGAAGTCAAGAAGCAGGTAGAGGATTTGGTATCAGTGAGTTCAAAGAAGATATTCTTAAAGGAATGCAAGTAATGATCCGCAGACTTAAAGAAAAGCTTACCAACAAGTAATGGCCTTAATGAATACAAAGCCTACTGAGCATGTAGAAGACACAAATAAAAAGTCGGCTGAGGAAAATAAGGAAACACAAGGTATGAAGGAATATTTTGATAGAGAAGTGGAACATATGAAAAGAAATGTGGCTGAAACTCAGGATATAAAAAATACATCTGAGGGGCTGGAGGAATGGCACAGTGGTTAAAGCGCTTGCCGAGCAAGCACAATGTCCTGGATTCAATTATTCAGCACCACCTAAGCTGGGCATGGTTGCACATGCCTGTAATCCCACACTGGAGAGGCTGTGGCGGGAGGATTGTTGTGGGGCCAAGGTTAGCCTGAGCTCCAAAGTGAGTTCAGGACCAGCCTGGGCTACCGAGAGAGACCATGCCTCAAAAAACAAAAAGAAAAACAAAAACAAGAAAAACATTTGAAATCAGGTGAAGTTAGATCAAACATTACAGGACAGAATTTCAGATCTTGGCAGAGGGAACAAGGATCCAATCAAAAAGTGGGAGTTTGAAATGAATAAATAGTTCTCAGAAGAAGTCAGGATGGCCCATAAATACATGAAAAAATGTTTAATATCTTTAGCCACCAGAGGGACGCAAATCAAAACAACACTGAGGTTCCATCTAAAGCCAGTGAGAGGGGCTGGAGGAATGGCACAGCAGTTAAAGCGCTTGCCTAGCAAGTGCACAGCCCTGAGTTTGATTCTTCAGCACCACATAAAGCTAGGCATGGTGGCACATGCCTGTGATCCCAGTACTCAGAAGGCTGAGGCAGGAGGATTGCCATGAGTCCGAGACCCACCCCAGCTACAGAGTGAGATCCTGTCTCAATAAACAAACAAACAAGTAAATAAAGCCAGTGAGAATGGCAGGTATTAAGAACCCAAACAACAACAAATGCTGGCAAGGCTGTGGGGAAAAAGGAACCCTCCTATGTTGCTGGTGGGACTGCAAACTGTACAATCGCTATGGAAAGCAGTGTGAAGATTCCTCCAAAAGCTGAAAGTGGATATTCTATTTGACCCCACTATGCTCCCAAAAGAGTTAAAGTCATCATATAAGAGTGATACATGCGCACCCAGGTTTACAGCAGCACAATTTATAATAGCCAAATCTTAGTAAGCCAATATGTTC
This sequence comes from Ctenodactylus gundi, assembly GCA_004027205.1. NCBI lineage: Eukaryota > Metazoa > Chordata > Mammalia > Rodentia > Ctenodactylidae > Ctenodactylus > Ctenodactylus gundi. The sequence continues at coordinate 32,796 of PVKB01004473.1, forward strand.
AACCACAGGTGAATTGATAAAGGAAAAAAAAACATATATATACACACACACACATATACAAATGGAGTACTACTCTGCCATAAAGAAGGACAAATTTGAGTCATTTGTGGGAAAATGCATGTACCTTGAGACCATTATGCTCAGTGAAATGAATCAGACCCATAAAATTAAATACTGTATGGCTTTTCTAATATGAGAAAACCAAACCATAAAAATGCAAGAGGGGTTGGAGGAATGCACAGCCGTTAAAGCACTAGCCTTGCAAGTGCAAGGCCCTGAGTTCAATTCCTTAACGCCACATGAAGCTGAGTGCATGGTAGCACATGCCTGCAATCCCAGCACGTGGGAAGCTGATGCAGGCAGGTTGTCCTAAATCCAAGGCCAGCCTGGGCTACAGCAGTGAGCTCAGGACCAGCCTTGGCTACAGAGCGAGACCCTGTCTCAAAAAAAAAAAAAAAGAAAAAGAAAAAAAAAAGAGATGGGAGAAAGTAAAAATCTGGACTTCTGGGAGAGGGAAGGGACAGCGTGTGGGGGTGGTGAGAGCGTGGGAAAGGGAAAGGGACGCAACATGTAAATAAAAATTAAAATAAAATGGAAAACATTTCAATAAAATAAGGATCAAGGGGGAAAAACAGATGAGGTGGTGGTCAGGAGAAGAATTGTGGCTCCTGTGGCGCCCCGCCGATGGGAGACCCCGGGCGGGGCCGCATCCCGGGGAACGCAGTGTTCCCGAGCCCTATGGCGCGCCTCTGCCCGCACGCGCCGCCTCCCGCGTCTGCCAAGGGGCATTGAGGCCGCGTTTTGCCGTCCCGGCGTCCGTGCGCCGGTCCTTTAGAAATCTGGGCAGGTGGGCTCGCTTCCCTTACCACGTAGACAACCACATGTCCCAGGCTGTTACATTTTCTCCCACGCCCGTGTGATGGCCGCCTGCCGTCGGTCCTAGGCGCCCGAGCCCGCTCTAGGGGAGCCGCGGGTAGCTGCTGCGGCTACCAGGTCTCCAGTGGCACTCGTCTCAGTGGAACGTGGTGACGCCCCACGCAGCGATTCGTCTGAGTCTTGGTTTGAGAAAAGTTGAAAGAGAGGGGGAAAACCAGGAAGCCGAAGGACGCTGGCTTAATTTTTGTCTATGTGTTGGGGAAGGAAGACTAGCCAGGCCACCAGTGTCACGTGTGTCCTCTGGTTTTGTTTGCTCGTTTTGGTGTTGCTGAGACAGGGTCTCCCGCTGCAGTCCAGGCGGGTCCGGAACTCGCGATGGAGCCCAGGCTGGCCTCAGTTTCATGGAAACCCGCCTGCCTCAGCCCCCTGAGTGCTAGGGTTACAAGCATACGCCACCATGCCTGATTATTACGTGTCGCTGGGGAATTAGACCCAAGGCCTGGTTGGCGCCAGGCAAGCGCCCGCGCTGCCCGCCGCCCCCCAGCCCCACCTGCGCAGGCGCACGGGCTCTCTCCCACGCGGGCTCTCTCGCCCCGCGCCCATCCCGGCTCTGCCTGCCCGGGGAAGCTGGAACGAGCTTAGAGATCGTGAAGGCTGCCGCGATCTCGGGTTTCCCCTCTCCCTTCTCTGCTGAGATGAACTATCTTTGCACTTCGCTCTTGTTCGCGCTTTCCTTGGGTTCTCACAGCTGAGAAAGTGGGAGTGGTCACGAGTGCCACAAAGTATAATTTAGGAAACAGACGAGAGGTCACAAAAACCAATAAGGCTCAACTGAGTGCCTTAAAAAACTCACTCCTGGGCTGCAGGGTTCTAAAAATAGTTCCCAGCGCCGCCCTTCACCTTCGTGATTATTTCCGTCTGCAGTTGTTCCAAATCCGAGCGGCCGAGCAGGCGTGTACGCTGCGGGAGACCGAGGCCTGCACTCTTCCCGGCCGTGGGGCGGGGCTCACCGGCCCGGCCCGTTCTCACATCCGCGCCCACTCTTCTGGGCGACTCAGGTGCCTTGTTGACAGGGCTATTAAAACACCGTGCCCTTCGCCTGTGAGACAAGGTCACGCTTCCCCAGGGAGGATGGGTGCAAAATCACACGATTGCCTCACGCTTCTTCATTCCCAAATTCACTTATTCAGTTATTTAGGGCTGTCCGCCGCACCCGGCGAGAGAACACGTCCTTGGCTACTAGGAAACACACAAGGAAACAGCACAGTGAGAACGTCACAAAGGAAGGCAGGCGCGGCCAGCAAGGGGAACGGGGCAGGGGAAGGGGAGGGTGTTTTGGATCTGGTGGCTGCGGAAGGCTTCGTAGGTGGCATTTAAACGCAGGGACAAGTAGGACAAGGGTCCTGGAGGCCGAAGCAGCTCCTCTGGGGTCTCCATGATCTGCCAGGAGGAGACTGTGGCGAGTGTGGTGAGCGGGGAGAGGGGGGAAGCAGCCTGGGAGGGGACCAGGCCTGCTCAGGGACATGAGGATCTGCCACACTGTGGAGCAGTCGTGTCAAAGTGCCTCCTAAAAGTAGAAAAGCTGGTGACCCCACAAGGACCCGAGTCTTGCTCTCCCACAGTGCCCCAGTAGCTTACTACGAGCTCTTGCAGGGTGGTGGTGGTGTTGAGACAGGGTCTCGCTCTGTAGTCCAGGCTGGTCCTGAACTCACTATGGAGCCCAGGCTGGCCTTGGACTCACAGGAATTCTGCCTCCGTCTCCTGAGTGCTGGGATTACTGGTGTGTGCCACCATGCCCAGCATATATGGTGCTGGGGAGCTGAACTCGGGCACTCAGTACTTGATGTAGCGCTTGCTATGCAAGTGCTTTAATCGCTGAGCTATTCCTCCGGCCCTATTTTCTTCCTTCCTTCCTTCCTTCCTTCCTTCCTTCCTTCCTTCCTTCCTTCCTTCTTTCCTTCCTTCCTTCCTTTCCTTCCTTCCTTCCTTCCTTCTTTTTTTAGAGACAGGGTCTTTGTAGTCCAGGATGGTGCTGAACTTACTATGGAGCCCAGGTTGGCCTTGGACTCATGGCAATCCTCCTGCCTCAGCCTGCCAAATGCTGAAATTACAGATGTGCACCACCACACCTAACTTATGTAATGCTGGGGAATCAAACTCAGGGCAGCGTGCTTGCTACGTAAGAATTTTAACCTCTGTGTCATTTCTCCATCCCTAAATGGTGTCTTTAACGAAAACAAATTTTATTGTCACTCTGCCACCAGCAAGCTGAATGACCTCACACAACCACTTACTTCTCCATGGGGCTCATCACAGAATATAGCTCTATGCATTTGACCATGTGACCTTTGTATTTCTTTAAGTCCCAGAGGTTCATGCTGAGGTTTAGGAGGTTATGAAGTTGGACAAGGTCACATAGTCACTGAGTGATGGAGGGTTGTGAACTCAGATCCGACTGGCTGGAAAGCTCATTTCCCCCACCAGGTACTACATCGAATAACGCTTCCTGAGTGCTCCTATCCATTCATAACCACATTTACTGAGCACCTGCTATGTGCTCTGCACTCTTCTGGCACACCTGGGATGCAGAGGTGAGCAGGGCAGAGTTCCTGCCCTCAAGCACCTTGGTAATGAGGGGCTTGTCTAAAATCCATACTACTGATATGTCTGTCTGGTGAGAGAGCTTAGAAAGTGCAACCCCGCATGTCACAACACACACCATTCGAGATTTTCTGAAGGAGGGATTAGCTTTATCCTTCTCAGTAAGGAACTCTGTCAGCTGCTGGGCAGGACATGATCTATGTAGCTGTCATTGTCTGAGCATCTGCCATTGTCATGCATGAAAAATACCCATGGATTCATTTGCCTTTGACACTGGTACCACTGTCAGGTGAAATTCTCATAAATTTAGATCCATGTTTCATTGAAATCAAAGAGATCGCACTATGACAGGGCTAAATGAAATGTATCCTGTGCAGGAGTCTGTCCCCCGCAGACAGGTGGCAGGGCAGCAGAAGGTAGCAGAAGTGGCCAGGTCTCTGAGTCAGGGCCAAGGCAGGATCAAGTCATATGTAAGGAAGGACTGCCTTTCACACAGAGTGCAGAGAGTGCTGCCAGAAGCTTCCACGGAACGTTCTAGAGGTATGAAATGTCCAGTGACAGCTGACCTGACTAAGGAAAATGGGAAGTACCAATTTAACCCCCTCTATGAAAACTTCAGCACTGAGGTGGGGGCCATAGCTCAGTGGTAATGTACATGCTTAGTGTGTGAAACCCTGGGCTCAACCCCCAGCAGCCATCAGACAACCCAAAACTCCAGCCCTTCACACCAACACCCTGTCTATGTGCCTAGTGGGACATTCTCAGCGCCAGCATGCGGGCCAATGCCGGCAGATGGTGACCAGACTGGGCTCACATTTTGCTTGTTTGCCTTTTTTCTCCCCCAGAACAAGGTGATCTTTTAATTACTGCTTGCCCAGAGCAGGGTGGGCATGTGGTGAACCATGCTGTAGACCTGCAAGGGGCCGGGAGGGTGGGGGGGGGGGCAGCATGTTTCCGAAATGCTAGAAATCTACCAAGACCAAAACAATTTCTTACTTTCTTTAGTGTCTGGAAGAAAGTTAGACTCAAAGTTTCACATAGTGACAAATTCACATATTTTGTGGAGGTTCAATATGTAGAATGTACTTTGATTATATTTATGTCCCTTTACAAACCTTTACACTATTAGTTTTTTAAAATAGAACTATAAACATTACTGTGACATTTTTCTGAAAAAGATTTATTAGATTTACAAATATTATTTGTCCTAACTTATGGCTTGGACATTTTTTTTATTCAATGGCATCACAGAATGAAGGAATTATATCATGAGTATAAAAATCCTCTAAATATCTCAAAGCTTTAAGAACAAACAAATGAATCCAATAAAGTTACAGGATATAATACAACATACAGCAAACAGTTCTGACTGTATATATGCAAAATCAATGTCCTGAAAATGAAACCAAGAAAGCAGTCTGCACGGGGCCCAGTAGGGCAGGCCTATGGTCCCAGAACTCCAGACTGCCCACTCTGGGAAGCTTGGTAACTTGGCAAGGCTGTCTCAAAATCAAAACTAAAAATGGGCTGGGGATGGAGCTCAGGGTGAGGGCCTTGGGCTCCATCCTCAGTATAAAAAAAATTTCTGTTCACAATAGCTATAAAGTCACTGAGGAATAATTTAACCAGGGAAGTGAACGATCTCTACAAAGAAAATTATAAAGAATAGTGATGAAATAAATTATAGAGGACATTAAAAAATAAATGGATTCCATGGTAATGCATTGCAAGAATTAATATTGTTAAAATGTTTTTTGGCGTAGGTACCAATAGCCTCCAGAAAAGAGGGATAGTCTCTTTAATAAGAGGCAAAATCGAACATGCATATATAGAATGAAACTGCATCCCTTTCTCTCCTTGTACACAAAAAACAACTTAAAAGGAAACTCAGACCTAAATCTAAAACTTGAAACTATGAAATTACTACAAGAAAGCATAGGAGGAACTCTTTAAGACACTCATATAGGGCCCCAGAGGTACAGGTAACAAAGTGAAAAGGGACAAACACGATTACATCAGATTAAGACACTGCTACAAGACAAAGGAAATAACAGAGTTGAGACAAAGTACAGAATGGGAGAAAGTTCTTGATCTATACACTAGTTCCCCTTCTGCTTGACTTGGTTTCCTGTTTGCTGTGGCAGAAGCTTTCCTCCAGCTACGAAGCCTCTGCCTTTACCAGAGGTGTGGGAGCTTCTGAAACTGTGAGCTAACATACATTTTTCCTCCCTTAACTTGTGGATGTCAGGTATTCTGTCCCACCAACACAGAGTAACTAAGACAAGGTACTATGGAAATCAGGATGGGGGTTCCTCAAAAAGTGAAAAACAGAGCTACCATTTGATCCAGCTATGCCATTCTTTGGTATGTACCCAGAGGAATTAACACCACCATGCCAAAGGAATACAATTCACAGTAGCCGAGACATAGAACTCACCTAGGTGCCCATCAACACATGACTGAATACAGAAAGTCTGATACATATCCACAATGGCGTATCAGTCATCCATTACAAAAAAGGACAAAATGTTGTCATTTGTGGGAAAATGGGTGGATCTGACATCATGTTGGGGAAATAAGTCACTCTTAGAGACACAGGGAGTGAAGGTCCTCCCCAGTACGTGGGGTCTAGAAAAGATGCCAAGGAAACAGAGAGTTATTAGGCAAGAGGGACAAAATAGCAGGCAGGAGAGGTACACAGGCAGGCAACGTGGAGATGAATTTGATCAAAATGTGTACACTGAACTTCTCCAAAATGCCAAGCTAGTGGGAGGGCTGGGCCAGGGGTGTGCTGGGAGGAATTATGATCAGTGTATATCACGTGCATGTATGAATCTGCCCACATAAGACCTATTAATCCGTATAGCCAATATGTATGTGCTAGGAAAAACAGATGTGAAAAGTATTTCAAAAGTTTTAAGCGAGATATGTTAATATAGTAAGATTTCTTTGAATTACTGTCCCATCATGCCACCTCGTTCTCTGATGGTCTGGCCATCCTCACAAATGTGGGCTTTCCAGATAATTTATGGTCATGTTGATGTCACTTCTGAGCAGACTATCACCTGCTTGGGGAGGAAGTCACCAGCATAAATGGGGCCAGAAGGTCTGCGGGCTGTTTCAGCAGCACTGATGGCAACTGTCAGCTCGGGGTCCCAAAGCCCATCTTCCCTCTGGAGTCATTTTCTCCTCGCATGGGTCATTCCCCCGTCAGTAAAAAGGGGAGGACAGCCGCCAGTACCCAGCCGGGGAGAAGGCACCTCTCAGTCTCACGTTCGGGCACTTGGTACCTGCAGGCTCCTGTATAGGACGGTGTCCTACACGGTGTTCGTATCTGAACAGTGGTGACTCCTGGCACATGGAGGCCGTGAGGGCATCGCTGCCATTTAATTCAGATCGCGTCAACCCGCCTCTAGAGTCACACTCCTCCTCTGGCGTTTGTATTCCTCCAATATTGTACCTCCCTTTTTTCTGTTATCCAAACCCTATTTTTGTCTGCTCTATTTTCCTGCCTCTGCATCTTCAGAAAACATCCTACCACAGGACTCAGGACCCAGGGGCATGCTCATATAAACCATGGATCTGTGCAGACAATTGAGAAGTCACTGGATCCTTTGACTTCATTGCAAAAAAAAAAAAAAAGAACATTTAAATCACCTCCCACCAAACATACAGGGACCCCTTCTAGCCCGCAGAGGACTGATCTGTCTGTGCCCCAGAATGTGTGTGCTTTTATTTCTAGTTCAAAAATAAAGATGCAAATCAAGGTCTGGCTTGGGCCTATCACAATTTCGCTCTTCTCCTACTCCTAAAAAGTAAGCTCTGTGTTTAAGGATTTGGCTTCCAACTGCTCTGTTGGACTTCTGGGCTTGCCCTTTCCACACCAACAGCATATGGAGCAGGTGGGTGAGGTTTGGTCAACCAGGCTACACAGGCTTCGAGCCTCAGGGATGCGCCGGGACGAAAGGGAGGATGCAGGCTTGCTGGGACCTAGTGCTGATACCCTGCTACAAACAGGTGTCCAATTTGTTTAGAATACTGTCAAGGCGAAGGCATACAACTTGCTAAAAAAGTGTTAGCCTGGTTAAAACGTTGTCATGTTCATCAACCAAAGAAAATCCATGTCTTTGCCTCTTACTGAAACATAAAATGCCACAAATGTCTTTGCATGGTTGCTTCAGCGTTTTTTATTTACCCACCAACATGAAAGTTGGCTTGTTTATAAGCCACCAAGATCCAGGAATCTTTGTGCAGAAGTTTCAAGTTTCCAGGTTTCCACTGTCATGTGGGCAGGAGGACTTTCTGTCCCTGACAGAAGACTTCCATCCATTTATAACCAGGACAGCAGCGAGCCCAGCTCCTCCTGGTAGCTAGGCAAGCTCTAGTGGGCACAGCTCAGGATTCTTCTTTGGACATCCTTAATTACCACTTCGTCTTGGGAATGGGGAGGAAGAATGTACACAATTCATCAGTGAGGACATTCAAACAAATCCCATCCTGTTCCCACTTTACCTCTTAATTTTCAGAAGAAGCAACTGCACCCACAGATCTAGTGTGGCTCAGTGCGATGTGCCAATTCAGACTTCTACACATATCCGGCCAGTGGTTCTGGTACTTGTATTTCTATGCACGTGCTGATGTTGGTCCCTGTACTTGGACTGCTGCTTCTTAATCTCCAGTCTCTAGTTCCTCTAATCCACATGGTCTCTGAAGACTCAGATTAAACCAGTCCTTGTTCAGAGCTTTTTCTCAACACCCTTGCTACAAAGGTTCTCTCTCTAGCCTCTTAGAGTAGGCTGGCTTAAAGTTAAATGTTACTTGTTTAGGATATAGTTTGTGCTGTCTTAAAGTACGAGTACCCTGGCCATAAGACACACCCTACAGAGGATTGTGTTTTTGTCTCCACCTACTTGTTATCACCTGCAGTGACAGCCGTGCTTGTGCTGATGACAGGCATGAGCTCCTGCTCATTATCACAGAGATGGGTTCCATCATCTCTGACATCAAGGAGTGTGTGCTTATGGGGAAGAATGATGGTCTCTAGGGCAAACGCCACCACAATCATGGCAGAAAACCTGGTCACAGGCAATTTTAGCTCTGAGATGCTTTCGTGAAGTGCACGAACCTAAAGAGGAGTTTTTGTGATGAGTGAGATGACACAATGGAGTCTTTTTAAATTTTCTTTTTAACTACTTGGAAGCAGGGCTGATTTGGTTCTTGCCTCCAAACCACCTGCTGCGGTTTGGACTTGGAGTCTCCACCAAAAAGCCTCACGTATTTGGATGTAGTGAAATGTCTCTGGAGCCCTGTGCTGTTGGGAGGTGGGGCGTGGCTGGAAGGGGCTTGGGGTGTGAGCTGAAAGCACTGTGTCAACTTGAGATTGGAGGGTGCCCAAGGGAGAGCTTCCAGGTGTTTGTTATTGACTTGTGGGCCAGGAATGAGGGAGGGGCACCCCTCCTACCAGCCTGAACTAGGTAACGGGAGAAATTGTTACAGCTTCTTCTGGGGAAAGCTCTAGCTTTGCCTCAGTCTCTGTACACACACTTGACTGCTGCTTCCTTGGCTCTGTCTGCAATGAGGTGAGCAGCTCTCCAGCGGCTTTCTCGGGGACTGGAGTTATTTCTCAAAGATCCTGGCTTGCTCAGTGCACCTGGTCCAGCCCCCTGTACCCAGCTTGTTTGCATTGAATGTCCTGCAAAGGCCTGGTGACAGCAACACAGAAGGGCAACCAAGGGGCAGTGGCCACTGTCTCCAGGACAGCCTAGGTCACCAAGGAAGGGAACAATGACTGTCAAGCTCACAATTGGTCACGGTACCATGACAGTACCAGCTCACTAGGTACCTCAATGCTTGTTCCTGTATCTTCTACTTTGAAGTCCTCCACGACCTTAGACCCAGAGCCAAGTCTAGGCATTTTATGCAAACCATGGCAGAGATGGGCCCAGGACATTTCTCCCTGATACATACCAGCTGAGAGAGAGATGATGCTTAGAGAAATGTCAAGGTTGAGAAACATGGGCTAATCTTTCTTGCAGGCTGGTGACAGAGGTCTGGCCAGTGCTCTATGAAGGACACCCCAGAAAGCCCCTATACCACACTTCACCATCCTCTTTCTGAGGCAGGATCTTGCTGTGTTGCCCAGGCTGACCTTGAATTCATCATCCTCCTGCCTCAGCCTCTCAAGTAGCTGGGGTTACTTCAAACACAGATTTTATAGCCATGTATGTAAAAAGAACTAGTGGCTGACTAGCCCATGCTAAAGAGCTTAACAGCAATCACTGTCTTGCTCCCACTTTCCCTTCAAGGACAAATTGTGGTTATGATCTGAAGCAGGGGATGGGATGAGGCCAGTGGAGACATGTTCTGACGCAGTTTACACCAGTGGCGTCTCAGGCACCAAAACATCCCAAGGATGTGAGAGCAGAGATGCCGTCAGGCGCCTGGAAGAGTCACAAAACCCAGAATACCAGACAGAAGCTGCCAACTGCTCCCATTTCCCAAAGGTTAAAGAAAGTAGACCCGAAAATCTCTTGAATGGTGACTTCCATGTGAGACCCTGGAAAAATCCGTAATGTATACAATGAACATTTTGACTCCTATGGCCTGCCAACTCCTTTTCAACTCTTAATTCAACAAAGAAAGCGCCACACCAAATTAACTCCTTTTCTTTTGATAGGGTTAAAAGAACAGCCAGCCAGCGAAATAATAATAAACTAGTAGCTTATAGTTGACAGTGATGAATGGGTGCTCTGAGAAAGTCACAATCACAGTGTTAGAAGCCACCACTTATACAGTTTATGCTGGATGTGTGCTGAAGGGCTTTATATAAACCATCATCTACGTAGCCCTTGTAGTCACCTGGTAACGTAGAGACTAATATTTACTCTCGTTGGGTAGATGAAAAAAAAGAAGCAAAGTCAAAGCAATGTGCCTAAAGGTCGTCTAGAAAGAACTTTAACTCAGGCAATGTGGTTACATGCTATGCTTTTCCAGTCAGGTCACAACTGTATGTCTTCCCATGGGACTAGCAAGGCTGCACAGCTGAGTATATGCACCTTCTGTACAGGAGAGAGGGAATGGTGCAGGAACACGCTGCCCCCCTTGTGCCCCGCACCCACTCATTCCCCAGAGGGTGGAGACAGGTTGTCTCCGGTGAGACTGGGGCGGGAGGGGGGGGGAACTAAGCACACCACTGTGGTGCCTGAGTCAGCAGAGAGGGTGAGCTCGCGAAGGGAGCTCGTATAAATCCCACGACTGTCTAAACAGACCATTCACCAGTTCATCGCCGGCTGGCCCTGGGAACTTCCCCTGACATGCTGCCACTAGCCCTGGAGAGTTCAGCTCTAGGGGACGATTGGCAAGGGTCACTACGAGGGGTGTTGTGGCCTTGTTCTCACTCTCGTCTCTTCTCTGAGAAGTGCCAGTTTGATATCTATTGCTCTGATTTTTGGGTTTTATTTTCTCAATTTGTTCCGTATGTGGGAAAGATAGGAATGTGGTTATTACCATAAATATCTCCAAAAAGCCTCTGGCACATCTTGATGACACTGACACAATAAATGCAATTTCTGGTAGTTTTAAGGTGCTATTTGCACACGGAGATATGCCAAAGCTAGGAGGAAAACTGCGCGGGCAGTGTATGGGATGAACAGCAGGGAAGGATGACGGACTATTTATCCCACGGCCCCCGTGGTGCAAGGATGAACTGTGAATCCGAGAAACTGGGGGACGTGGGCAGGGCCACGAACTGGGACGCCAAATGGTCTCTGGCGCAGAAACTGAGGAGCTTAGGAAGGAGGAGAAACTGGGCCCTAAGGGTGGCATCAGGGGTGTGCTTCTAGCTGGAACCTCTAGTAGGGGACTATGACATGACAAAAGGAAGAACCAGGTGGAAGCCTGTTCTGCTCAGCACACGGGGGCCCTCCTCCCATGAAGTCAGCAACAGTGTGGCCTTGCTGTGATGGTTTGGATCTGGGAAGTCCCCCGAAGCCTCCTGTTTACAGGGTGATTCAACCTGGGGGTTATCGGTTTCCTGTGCTGTTAAATAAAAGGCAGGGTCTGGCAGAAGGAACAGGGCACTGGGCTAGAGCAGGAAGGGCGGATCGCTGCGACAGGAACTGGAAGGATGCGTGCTAGCTCCATCCTTCTCCTAGTTCACTCTGCTTCCTTTCCTGCTGTGCTGTGAGTAACTTCTCTCCTGCCCGGGTATCTTCCCTGTGCTTCTAACATTGCTGGCTATCCATGAGTGGACTAGGACTTCCTGAAACAATGAGCGAACATAAACCTTTCCTTTTTTAATTTGTGTGGTGCCAAATGGTAGGTTCCAGCAATAAAACATTAAGAAAAACACTTTTTACTGAGTTATATCCACTGGGTGAGTTCCCATAGGATAAAAATAGTGGATTTTTTCCTCCAATCTTTCAAAATTAATAGCACATACACAATGGAAAATGCAAGCACAGGTAATCAAAAATGTTTTAATGATTAATGTTTAGACATTATTTAACAGTGTAGGTATATCCAGATGAGCTAAGCACACTATGACAGCACACTATTGAATGTTATAGTTTCTGTATGGAAATATGTAAAGACGTCTGCAAACTAGTACCTAGGAATGAAGACATACATTTACAAATATACACATTCTAAATCTCGTAAGGTCAATGTAAACAGATGCTGTGACTCCTTCCAAACAGAAAATCCACAAGACTAGTAAGAGAACCAGTTGGCTCTCTAGAATATGAATGTGCAAAATTAAAGCATGGTAAACTGATATTTACATAAATATCACACCCACAACTAGTTTACACATTGTCAATGGCCTTCTTAGACATACCGTGAATGGTTCAATGCATTGCTTTTCCCATTGGAGAAGGCATTGAGAGACTAAAGTTCAACAATTTTAAAATGACAGGCATAAGAGTCCTTCTTTGTTTGACCCCTGCCTTGAACGTGTGAGACAGGATTTTTTAAATAAGGGCGTCTAAACAGATCTTCAGATTCTAAGCAGAAGAAAATTACAGATGTTGCTAGATTTACATTAAACAAGTTATCTGTCACTATTCAATTTCTCAGCTGTTTTATGCTGTTGCTATCTGTTTAATTTTACTTTTTTAAGGTTCTTTTTTTCTTGTTTGCTTAATTTTGGTAGACTAGGCACATTAAAAAGGAAGTTTGGGCCTAAACAGATAGCAGTACAGAAACAAACCCTGAGCGGGCCTGGTAGCTGGCTAGCTCCCCACTGCGCGCCGGGAACTCTTGTCTCACACTAACTGTGTACTTATCTCTCCTGAACAGGATGCAGTCTCCCTCACACCAGTGGGCGGCAAAATGGACTGTGCTGTTTCCTGTATGAAAACACTTAGCACTTCAGAAATTAAAAATGGCCTACTTACCTTACACTCTTCCTGAAATCTTGAGGACAAAGAAATATATATTTAAGTTTCATTGAGACAGCTTTACAGCACTCCCCTCCCCGCTTTTTACATTATTAATAGTGGCACTGAAAATAAAAAAATAAGATCTGGTAAAAAGATAAACCGACCGTTCCCTAGATTTGAGCCTGTATGACCGAAAGCCAGTATGACAGAATGTTAAGTGTGGCTGCTGACGTCACACCCCAGGTTGCTTGAAATGAGGCAGAACCGCCACTCACGAGTTCCCTAAGTCCTGGTCTTTGATTATTCTAAACAGATCTATTACAAATGAATACAAACTTGAAACATATCCCAATTTCAACTAATAAGCTTTGGGCCCTGCTTTTTAAATTTTAAGGCATGTGTGTTTCTCTACCGTAACAACATTGTACAAATTGACATTTACAATCACATGCATGATCTACAGTTAAAAAAAAAGTTTGGATTACAGTGTTTTTAAATTGTGAATCACAATTCAGCACCTATCACGTTATAACTAATAAGGCAACAGCAGTGTCGTATACTACCACAACACTCCCTTTCCACAGTCTAGCGCAGGGGTCGGTGGGAGCCCAGAGGTGGGAGGAATCTTATGCCTACCGTATAATCAGTATACGTATTCTAGGGGTTGGAACTGATGAAGGAGCCCTACACGAATCACACTATTGTAGGCCGGACTAGCACAGCAGCTGTTAACGAGCGTCGGGCACAACTCCTTGTGCTTACAATCACGAGGCGCGGGAGGAGGCGCTCGGCTCTGCCGCCTCAGTCCTTCCGCGGCTTCCTCGGCTTCACAGTGTTTTCCAGGGAGGAAAAGCTGTTGGTGTGTCCGTTCACAGCGGTCACAGACCCGTTCTGGTGGTCCTTCAGGTAGTCTTTCCTCCGGGAGGCGCCCTTCTTGTTGTAAGTCTGAAATGCACAAGGGCAGCTAGCTGAGAGCCTTGGAATATGGGGCAGCTTTCTGTCTCATGCTAAGGTCTACTTTCCTTTCATGATCAAATCTTTTCCGTGAGACAGTGTCACACTCTGTAATCTAGGTTAGTCATGAACTTACTATGTAGCCCAGGCTGGCTTTGAAATCACAGCAGTTCTCCTGCCTCAGCCTCTGGGATGCTGAGATTACAGGTATTTGTCACCTTGCTTGGCTAATATTTTTTACGTGGTGCTGAGGGACTGAACCCAGGGCCTTGCATATGCTGGGCAAATACTCTGTCCCCAGTCCTTATGAGCAAACCTCATCAAGAATTAACTCCTGTGGTCAACTGACCCTCAATAAACTTTTTACCACTGATTTCACTAATTTTCCAGTTTCCTGAGGCTTAGCCTAACGTTATTTCCCTGAATCACAAGCTGCACAGATACAGCAATTAAAACAACACGTGGAAAGTTCATTTATGCGCCATCCTTTCTTTTCAGTATCTGAAGGGCACAGGACAGGGCAATGCAGCCAGACTGGTTTCTCTTTCTGGGTAGCGGCCTTCCCAGCACCCGTGTCCCTGACTTGTCCTCTCACTTTCTCACTACCTCAGCATCTACTTCAGCCCACTGCAAAGTGCTGGGCTGCCAGAGCGATCAGAGCCTCCCCTGCACCCAGTGTGACTTCTGCATGTAGCGATAACCTACCGAGCCCAGCAAAACTTGCATCCAACAAGCCGCCCCGGTGGCCCTTCCTGACTCGCTTCCCCCTCCACGGCCTCTGTCCTTTCTCCGAACCTCCTGCATCCTCCCAGGTCACTGAGCAATACCAGGTGCTGGCCATGGAAGCAGGAACGCATGTCACCTGGGGGTGACTGCTCGCGGGAGAACCTACGGTGACTGCCAAGTGGTCAGGCTCCAGAGAGACAATCTGCCCTTCTGTGACTGAAATCCTACATCATTCCATCATGTGAATAAACTGAACCCCCAAACTCAGGGCAAAAGGCAGATCGCTATCGCTATCTGAAAACTTCTTCACAGACACCTTGTCTGGAATTTCATTTAGCTATGACGTTTGGGGTAGCAGGGCCAAGACTTCTAACTGAAAACGCTCTCTCGTGTGTCTCTCTGCCATGCTTCACACGGAACCAAGGCGGCCTTCTGCGGAGCACTGGGGCCGTCCCGGGAGGATCCAGGGCAGCTTTCAGCCACCTCCCTGTTCGACAAGACCCATCGGAACACATCCCTCGGAAGCAAGGCGGGGGGGGAGCGGCTCTGTGGGAAAGTCCCCGAACACGGGCGCAGGGCGGGGCGAGGTTACCTGAATGTAGAAGTTTGTGAAGAGGGTTATCAGGGAGATCATGTATCCGATCTGGAAATACAACCAGCCCAGAGGGAAGGCGCACGGCCAGATGACCCCACAGCTGGTCTGGATGATTGTCAGCACAAACTGAACCTGGGGGAAGATGGGACGCAGCTGAGCAGCGACAGGGCCCGGACAAGATCCCCCATACACCGACCAAACCCCCAGCCCGTTCCTCGGACTCAGCACTAGCTACCTTTCTGTAGGGCCAGCTGCATTTCACGGACACGATGCCTGGCCTACATTCATCCTAAACTGTTTGTTCCTGCTTCCTCCTCGCCGCTGATCTACCAACCACCTTCTCTAGGCCTCAGAACACAGAGCAAGGAGAAGCAAGGGCTCCTCCAGGGAGAGGGCAGGGTGCCGGGTGTGTGTTGACAGGGAGCTGGTGTGCCCCTGCAGGCTATCCGACTGCCCGGACACTCCCCTGGCGCTCACTGCTGTGCCCTTCAGTTTGGGGAAGCCTGATGTGTAGACTTCACTCCCTTCGGTTAACAGTGCCGAGTCCACAGACGACTCCTGATGAGTGGGGCCCGATCCTGGGGAGCTGTGAAGAAGCCGCTGCCACAGCAGTGCAGGCAGCCCGTGGGAGCCCTCACAGCTCCCCACATCTCTGTACAGTGCCTTCTTTTTCTACTTCTCCTTAAAGTCAGTCCTCTAGATTGAGCAGTAAGCAGGAGGGGGGCTGAAGACAAGCCTGGACAGACCAGCTGCAGCTGTGCCCTGGAGCACAGGGGCTCTCAGAGCCCACCGGGCCAGGCAGGCGTGGAGTCGGCTTCCGCCCGAGCCACAGCCACGTCCGCCCCGTCCTCCTAAAATACAGGAGGCAGCTACAGGACAATTATCCCTTCTCACAGGTGGGTGACAGGAGATGAACAAAGGTGGTGCAGCAGCTGGCAGACTGATAATGACACGTCAAACATAAGCGCAGCCCAGAGGAATTTAAATACTCAAAAACCGCCATTAACTTGGGAGGATCTGAAGTAGCATGGCTAGATTGGGAAAACACGTTAAGAGTCTGCCAAGCAAGGACTGCAGGTTTAATGTCCACACCCTCAGTCCACTGGATCTGGTCTATTACCTCAGAACCCTCATCTACAAAATGGCAACAATAACCTGGGATCAGGCTACAGAAACAACCCAGCTAAAATCATCTACTTAGCAGGAGCACCTGACTCGTGGTAAACACTAAGGCCAGGGCTTTTCATTGATGGTAGTAGTAGTAGCAGTGGTGGTGCTGTTAAGGCCTAGTTCACAAAACAGTTCACGAGAGGAGCAGGGTCCACAGTATGCTGGCAACAGGGGAGGGCTGAAGAAGAAGTAGTAAAGTTGGGTGAGAGACTGACGTGATCTGAAGAGAAACAAATGAGCAAGACACAACGAATGTGTGGACCGATTCTTCAAGCTGAGTGTAATTGCTATGTATCAAAAATACACACTAATAAAAGAAAAACAAATATATATATTAAAAAACCTGGCGCATGCTCTTGGAAGGCTAAGGCAGAAGAACCACAAGCTCAAGCCCTCCCTGAGCAACTAGTGAGATTCTGTCTCCGAAAAAGGGCTGGCTACATAGCTCAGTGAGAAGGGCCAAGATTCAGTTTCTAGCACGGCAAAAACAAATGAATAAGATTGAGCAAATAAATGAAAAGGATGGTGAGAAACCACTAATATCTATCAAGAGCATACAGCTGCTGGCCTATCCCTGGACCTGGGGAGGGACTGTCATTGGAAACACAGCAGGTGTTGTGCTATACGGGGCAGAGAGGTTCCAGGGCACCTGTTTTAGCAAATCTGCCTGGTGAGGTCGGTGCAGCATGTACTCTCGTAACCCACAGCTCCCTTGGACACACACCCCGGAGAGCAGACAGTTTCCACTGGGGTTCTGGACTGTACTGAGAAAACACACACATCTGCACATCATGGTGTGTATATGTGCCTATGCACACGACTGAGACAAAGAGCTACTTGGTTTGGGTCCTTGTTCAACTAGCTGCATGCCTGTGGGCAGTTTCCCCACCAACTAAAAATAAGAACATTCTTTGATCTGCCTATTTCAAGAAGTTTCAGTGGCTCCAAGGAGAAGGGTGGAGGAGGGACATCAGATACTATTCAACAACCCCAAAGCCAGGAAGAGTTGCCACAGCGGGTGGCAAGGGGCCAGTCACTCACCAGCTGTCCCTGGGTGATGTATTTCTTCCACCAGAGGTATGGACGCATGGAAGGGACAGATGACAGGCCGTAGTACGAGTACATGAGGACGTGGATGAAGCTGTTCAGCGTGGCGCCGAAATAAGCTGCAGGAAAAGAACAGAGGGGTTTGGGAGCAGGCTGCATTAGTGCTCTGTATGTGAGCGCGAAGAAAGGAAGACACTCTGGAACAGAGGCTGGCCAGCACCGCAGCCAGGACGCCTCACAGATATGGCGAGAGGGCTTGATTTCCACAGGGCGGGTAGCCATCAGGCCGCCTTCTGCCAGGTAGGTGTCTGACCCCGGTGCCAGCACTGCATGTATCGACAGCTCTGGCACCTGCAGGCTTGGCTGCCAGACCTCCTCCGAATCCCAGAGGCAGCTGCTCTCATTCCTGGCCTGGTGGCTCAGATGTGCTACTCCGAGGCCAAGGGGAAGACAGCTGATGGACGACACGTTCCAAAGCAGCTTGTTCCACACCTCTGCTGAGGCTCAGAGAGGCTCTCAGTCACCTCCTAATTACTCTTTAGGACAGCAGTGCTGATGTTCTGCTTTTTATTAGTAACAGAACCCAGGGCCATTTCCTTAAGGACACTTCCATGTCCAAGAGGACCACAGGTCTTCCTAGACTCTGTCTCCCTTTCTTAGGAGTGAATAAGGAAACCAAACTACTGCCTTTGCCATGTGCAGCGGGAGGTGCACGCAACTGGAACTAAGGGATGAATTTCTCCTCCTGGTTATGACAGAAATAGGCCCTGAGACCTTGGATAAGTCACGTCCATTTTCTGGTTCAGTTGGTCCTGGACCTGAAAGATCTTTGAGGATGTCAAGTTCTTGTCTCATGAAAGGAGAGGCTGTTTCTATCAGAATGCTGGCCAGGCAACCACAGCCACAAGGAACTGTGTGAGGAAAGTGCTGGGGAAGAGCAGGACTCAACCAGCCCTACCAGAGCCTTGTTTTCCTCCAAGACCAACGAAGCTGTGCTAGGGAAGTCTGCTCTAGCTCTACAACTTCACAGATTTGTGATCTCGGTGGGATGAGTTAACTGAGGGCAGTGCAACCTTAGGGGTAAAAAGCCCACACACAGACCCAAGAGCTTCTCAGTCAAACCCTGGAGGCAAAGAGTTTCCACAACAGACGGCAAGGGTTTAGAAGAACCAGGAGCCACATCTGTGGAGAAGGCCTGTAGTCTCAGCACTCTGGGAGGCCGAAGCAGGAAGGCTGCCAAGTTTGAGGCCAGCTGGGCAAATTGGCAAGACTGTCTCAAAATGAAAAAAAAAAAAAAGAAGAAGAAGAAAGGGTGGTGCTGAGGATGTAGCTCAGTGCTAAGGTCCTGGGTTTAATCCCCAATACTAGGGGAAAATAAAAAGTCCCAGGGACAGCTGTCCTCTAAGATACAGAGTACTGTCCATAATTAATGAGCCCTAGGCTGATTCTGCCCTGTGATGGTTTGGGTCTGGAATGCCCACCAAAAGCCTTATGCACACGGATGATCTAAGGATTTCGAGTTCTGTTGGGAGGCTGGGCTTGGCAGGACACAGCAGGCATGTGGGGAATTACTGGTGTGTGGCTTCTTGAAGGATCTATTATTGCCCCAGCATCTCCCTCTCCTGATTCTTCCTCTTGTGGTGCAGCTGTTTTCCATCAGACCCTTCCTGTCCCTGCTGGCTTCCCATGAACTGACGGAGAACTTCCAAAACTGTGACTACTTAGGGAGCTAAACCATGCCCTCTCTGTCCAATCAGCAAGAATGCTTGCTAAACTAGACAAATGTTTTGTACAGGGACCACACAAATTATTAAAGGCAACACACACACAAAGGTCAAAAGCTTGACTGAGAAAGCAACTGAAACAGCAGTTTCTGAAAGCAGTCAGTTTCTACTCAACCTCTCTGCTCACACCCATTCCCAAAGCTCCCCATCTAGAACACTCACAGTGGCCGCAGGGGACCCAATTCATCACAAACCACCAAATGTTAAACATGGAGGCGTGGTGGTAGACATGCAGGACAGTGATCTGGTGGTTGTTTTTGCGCAGGATGAAGAAGAAGGTGTCCATGAATTCTATAAGTTTGGAGAAGTAGTACCACCACAGAACACGGATAATCTAAAAGGAAGGAGTCAAAGGATTTAGTTTGTCTCTGAGGTATCTCTGGCACGTTACTTATAACATGTTTCACTGACACCCCAGAACTCAATGGAATCCAGAGAAGCCCAAGTCCTCCTCTGGCCCCTAATTCTTCAAGGGTGAGGAGTTCCGGGCATTCTATGAGTACCTTTAATCAAAGGACACTGGGCACAACAGGGGGTTCAAATGACAACAGAGACACTCTTAACTCTCCAACAAGAACAGGAAGGTCAGGGCTCAAAACCCTGTGGCCAACTCTCCCTCTGGCAGTTCACACAGCTGTTAGTAGAGAACAAACACCCAAAAGCAGTTTGGATTCAGCGGTTGGCAGGGCCAGGTGACCCCAGACACAGGAAAGGAGTAAGGACCTGCTGACCACGAAGCCCAACAGGAAATGGCTGTCCACGCTGCACTTAGCCAGCCTTTCGTTAAAAAAAAAATAAAATAAAATAAAATAAAATCTCAAATAGAAGTCAGATTCTCAAACCTTTAACAACACATTAACACCACTACTCTGAGAGTACTTACAAGAGTTTCTCATTTTCCTTTATTTTATTTATTCAGACAGGGTCTTGCTTGGTAGTCCAGCTGGTCCTGAACTCACTATGTAGCCCAGGCTAGCCTTGAACTCAGGCAATCCTCCTGCCTCATCCTCTTGAGTGATGGTATTACAGGCGTACACCACCATGCCAAGCTTATGTGGTCCTCGAGGATCAAACCAAGGAATATGCCCCAGCCTACAAGTCATTTAAAAAACTTAAGATATTATACTATCTCATTCTTGTAGTTATAAAGCCTAATAAGTGCATGAATCTTCCCCCATCAACTGTTTACAGGAATTACTTCCACAGGGAGGATTTGGTTTTCATTTTATACATTTTATGTTCACATTTTTAACACTGCTTTTACTGTTTTTAAGATGTCAGCAGAGATTACTCGGGTGGAGTGATTATGACCCATTTTGATTCTGTATAAATTTATTTTAAAAACACAAAACCATACTTATCTAATAAGCATAATGGAAGAAATGAGACACAGTACCTTCATATCTGATTCGCCCGCGCTGCGAGTTCCCTGACAGAAGAAGTTGTATCTGCCTTCCCATACTCCTGTCACTAACTGGAAAGGAGGAGACAATTAATTGCCTGAGATTTCAGAGCCATGTAAAGCCCTAGTCAATTACACACTCAATGAACGTCAGTCTGAAAATTCATTTTGGGCTGTGTTGACGCACATTCATTCCATGGAAAAAAATGATAAAAAGTGTCAAGAAAGAAAAAGTGTTCACAACTTGAGCCTTAATTTCACAAAGGGTGGCCACTGTGGCAGACTATGTGGGGGTCCTCGCAGTCACTGCCAGGAAGCCGCCTGCTGATCCTCCCTTCCCAGGTGCTCTGTCTGCAGAATCATGAGCTCATCACCTGCTTTGGTCCTACTGTGGCACTCAGCCCCCTCTCCCAGCAGCCCTGATGGCTTTCCCTAAGCCAGGGCTCCTCCAATTATATGTCCAGCACTAGAATTCCTTGAAGGACAAGTCAGACATGAGATGCCAGGGGTATTTGTCTGGAGACTGAACCTTGTGTCTTCCCACTGAGCTATATCCCCTCAGCTCTTTCTAAATCTTGAGACAGGATCCACCAAGTTCCTGAGGCCGAGCTTGAATTTGTGATTCTCCTTCCTCAGCCTTCCACATGCTTGGTTCATGCACCGCTACATCCAGCTCCAGCTGGGAGCCTTTCTGTTCCAACAGGTAGGCACGAGGGCCCCGAATCTGTGTTTCTGACAATTTCTCGGGTGGTACTGAGGCTGCTGGACTAAGAGCCCCATTTTGTGAACTGCAGCACAAGTCTTGGGATAATGTAGGCCAACTTCACCTCCTTCATCACTGTTTCATGTGGTGACCCACGGATCAGACTCGTGCAGACTGGGAAAATGGCTTGCAGGCCTCAACATGGACCTGTAGCAGAGCAGGCACTTGGTGTCCCACAGAGGAGCCCCGGGACTGGGGTGCAAGCTCTGCACTACAGCTCGCAGTTGTCCCTACCTCCGTACAGGGGCTTGTTTCCTCACCAGCACACACACGTGGAAGCAGCCGGAAGAGGCCAGTCAGAAAGTTTGCTTTGGTCACCCTGTGCATTTCCACACATCCCACTCACTCCATGAGGTGCTGTACAAGGAGCTCACGCTCTTCAGCTCCCTCCTGGACCACAGGGCACTCTCCAGTTTTCCTGGGGGCCGCTAGTGTGGGCAGGAATGAGAGGTGGCCTGCCTCCAGCCTTACTGTTTGGTGTGTTCCCTGGCCAGCAGCACCGACATCACACAGGAAATGCAATTTTTGTGCCTATACTCCTGCCTTTAGGACCTGAAACCCTGGGGACACTCGAGGCTGGCCACAGAATGCGGGTCAGTTATTCCTTTGAGAATCGAATGCTAGGGCCCTGGACAGGCAGCTGACACCACCCACCTAGGAACTTGTAAGTACAGTCCCAGGCCCCACACTAGATCTTGTGAACCAGAAATTTCCAGGCACAAAGCCCAAGAGTGTGTTTTAACAGGTAATTCCGACATAGTTAAGTTTGAAAATTACTAGCTTAAAGCTATGGCTTCCTTTCTGGCTACATGGCAGGATCACCTGAGGAGACAAGGGGAAAAAATGCCAGCCAGAATTTTGAGAGGCCTCTTGGAAAACCCTCAAGGGACAAGGGCTATGCCTTGTGGTTAAAGCACTTGCCTAGCAACAGCAGAGCCCTGAGTTCGATTTCCCCGTGCCATATAGACGGGTGTGCTAGCTTACATGTGTCACCCCAGCACTGGGGAGGACAAGAGGCAGAAGGATCACTTTGAGTTCAAGGTCAGACTAGGCTTCATAGTGAGCTCAGGACCAGCCTGGACTATAAAGTGAGACCCTGTATCTGTCTCCCACCATCTCAAAAAAAGTCCTCAAGGCAGTTCCAGTGGGCAACTAGGAACTGTGATTTCATGCTAGTGAACTTGGGTAAGGAACGGTTTTTCTTCCAATATTTTGGGAAAGATGTATGAAAAAAAAAAACTGTACCCTACAGACTGTAGCTACACCCACAAAGCCCCTTAAGAACAGGCGTTTAGCATGGTAACACACATTCCCTGAGCACGGCAGGTACAGGCAAGGGTTTAAGGACGCATGGCTGTACTTCCTCGGAACCTGATGCCAGTAGGTCTGTGTGTGATCTAATTAGCATTCTAAGAACTACAATCCCCGTTTTATCTGTTTGGGTGGAGCTACTGCGTGCCACACTGGCCACCTGGCTTAGTGACTCTCTTCTTCTACCTTCCTTTTTGCTGTTTTCCTTTTGCTGTGTCACCTTCTACACACAAGAAAGCACTAAGAGTTAACGCAGTATTGATGGCTACAGAGCAGCCTGGGTACTTAAGGTGATGTAAGACCAAGAGTGGAGAAGTCTCACTGATGGTGAAAAGCACCGTGGGTCAAGAAGACAGGAGAGGGAGGCCCACCCCTTGGCAAGATGGCGGCCTCCTGCGGGCCTTGGTCATTTTCACAAGCAAGGATGAGGATGGACTGAATTATCTCTAATGCGTCTCCTAATTTCCTATCATCTCCATGTGAGGACTTTAAAGACCACACACTAGATTATGCTACCTCTAGCAGATCCGTGCCCTACGCACACAGTGATTTATCTATCACACAGTGATTTATTGGAAGGCGTAATTTCCTGGTCTTGCACCTTTGCCAAGGCATGCTAATTAGGTCACACTCAGACTACTGGAAGGTTTAAGATCCGAAACACAAAGCCTGAGTGAAGAGTAGACTGGAAAGGAGGGACTGGGGAGGCGGGCACAGTGTCCTCAGGAGACCCGGCTGAAGAAGGAAATACCATTCGGGTGTACTGTCCTACTCCAAGAGGAAACTGATGACCTGCTTTCTGTAGCTAGAGAATAGGGAATGACATTTACTGAAATTTTCACAAGATAACACAGTAAAGTTTTCATGGAGATAACTTTGTGCAATTAAACTTCTGACACATGACTGTCTTAATAAAGGCTATCTTCTGAAATTTTGCCATTTTAAAAATACTTCATTCTAAGACCTACCACCCCGTTTTATCTGGATACTGTTTTGGTTTATGGTGCACTGAGATGTCCTGGGTTGGTTCTGCTGTTATCAATTCATAACCGGATGGCTGGTGTGCGTGTAGGCATGATAGGTGCAGGGGAGAGCTCTCATGAGTGGGGAAAAACAGAAAGATCTCTGGGGCAAGGGAGGACAAGGCCCCCCTGTCATGCTGCTGGTGCCTTGATCCCAAGGCCGGGCACAGTGCAAGGGCTCTCCTGACACACGTTTCCTTTGTTCTTCTAGA
This sequence comes from Ctenodactylus gundi, assembly GCA_004027205.1. NCBI lineage: Eukaryota > Metazoa > Chordata > Mammalia > Rodentia > Ctenodactylidae > Ctenodactylus > Ctenodactylus gundi. Next base: position 56,639 of record PVKB01004473.1, read on the forward strand.
CGGCACCCAGGTGCAGTCACCCTGATGCATACAGTAACCTAAAATTCCAATTGCCCTTCCTCACTTCCCCCAATAAATGCGGAAAAATACTCCTTGCCTTTGGAGTACATGGGACCAACTCAGGCCTAGTACTGGGTGGTCAACTCGCACACGGCAGGTAACCTGCTCCTGGCCACAGCCTACCATTTCTCCTCCCCTGGGAGGGGCCCGGCAGGAGCTCCGTCAAGGTAGCCTCAACACTGCCACTGCTAGTGGGGCTGCCACGCCCTTCAAAACCATTAAGGCTGCACCACTGCCTTCTCAGTGAAACCCCAAATCCTATGCCAAGTGTTCAGGTATGCACACACTGCAATGAACCCTCAGCTTCTCTCTCACGTTGCCTTTCCTACAGTCGGATAAGGCCTCTTCCCGTGTTCCAAGCACAGCTTTCCTGAGGGATCATGGTGGCAAATAGGAATGGTAGGGGGGAAGGCATGAGCCACCGCTACGCACTGAGCTACGGGACTGTTGGTAAAGAGCTTTAGTCTCATGAAGCCTCAGTCCCCTCATTCCTCAAGTGGGGACAAACAAGCTCTCCTCACCAGGGTAACGTGAGTAGCCAGCACGACCAAACGCCATGTTTACCTTACCCTACAGGGCACATGGAATAAGCATAACAGATGTTGACAGTGAATGCCCTGCACCCACGTACACACATCTCTAGCTCTCAGATTCCAAGCCTTCAAAGTTCAGTTAAAAATTCTATTTTCTTCATGATTGCTCCCTTGAACACTGCAGCCTGAAGTCTATTCTCCTTCAGAACCACCCTGCCATAACTTGTCCTTTTTGATCATATGCTGCCTCTGAACCCTGGTTAATGCGTTTGTTTTACAGTCCTTGGTAAGCTGTCAGAGAGACACCCACATCAACAGGCTCAGTACAGGGACAAATATCTGTGAAATTAATAATATAATTCGAGGCACTGTGTTTATTTTCCCAAGAGCTATATCTAACATTTCATTTGGAGAGAGAGCAAGCTTCATTTCCTTTTTGCTTTGCAAATGGAGAAATTAAAATAGTAGAAAATAATGAGACATAAGATTAATGATAGGCATCTGAATTCTGTTTGTAAGAGCAGAACCATTTCTGACCTAACTTGGTACGGGAGACAGAAATTCTCAAATATTTCTGGCTTCAGCAGGGATAATTTAACACATGAAAACCAAAGACCTGAGTTAATCTAAGACTCTACCACGCCTCCATAAAATGGACCAGTACCAGAAAGTTCTGCTGACTCCACCTCCATCAGAGGAGTACCACGTACCCAGAGCTAGTACATCCCAGGGGCTCTTAACACAAAGAACCAGCCTTTCCTCTAGCCCCCCAGAGAAGGCCATGCTCTAGTCAAAGCCACGCTGGCCACGACTTTCCCCTGGGAGTGTCCTCTGGGCTCCATCTGAGCTCCAGGCTCAGGGTCGGCATTCTCCAACAAGCTGCGCTGGTCAATCCCCAGGAACACATCCTGCTGCACATAACCTTACGTGCAGATACTGCAGGATGCCGCACAAGATGACACACTGAAATTAAGGGCAGGGGTCCACCATGGGCCTCTGCAAATTACCTTGAATGAGGGCAAGATTGTACTAGTACAAAAAAGCAAGCCACAGCCAACAGCCCACAATTGTCCATACTACCAACCACTCCAAGAACAACCCAGGGAGCATGATTTATGTGGCTTTTCCTATGTAACCAAGACAGAAACAGTGCCACTGCAGAACCGTATGTGTTTTTTCCTTCCTTGGAGTAAAGCAAACCTTAATTAGGCCGGGCACGCATGAAGAGCTATAATTAAAACACAGCTAGAAGCTTTCTTCTCTCCTCTGGAGACAAATTCAATAACCGACGGTGGTTTTGTGCACCTTTCATTGAAAGAACATTTGGATGAGCATCGCAGCCGGGCCCGGATGACGCAATTCATGGAGTGAATCATTTTTACAGGGGAGAGCTGATTTTTCCCATTTCCTATCACTTTTAACCACAAATGAGGTATGACCTTTAGTAGGACACTTTCTGGAACTCTACCAAAGCATCCCACGGAACAAGGGCATTTCAAGTGAAGATGAGGTAGAAAAACATCATCCTGGCGGCCCCACCACCAAACCCTAGTATTCCAAGATACCAGTGCCAGGGGCTGGCAGCTTTCAGTGAGAGGAGCTGGAAGGGACTGGGGACGCCCCCTCCATGCAGAGGGGGAGTAAACAAGGGCAGTGAAAACAGACTGTCCACACTTGGATCCGAGCACACCATGGCTGTGAGGCATGTGTGTAAGCCACGCATCCCAGGGCACGCAAGGCCGGCATGTTTCACGGTTCTAATCATTTCTATGTGAATGTCCAAATGTATTTGCTTCAGATCTGACAGAAGCACACACTATTTTTAAAGTTTTTTCCCTATTTTATTATGTGATACATGTTGACACTGAACTTGATTATTTTGTCCACATACACATCACAGCAAAATTACAATCCTTTCCCCTCCCCCCTTTGGGCTCTCCCCCTAACTCCCACTTTCACCTCCACTTTGTTTTTTTTTAAACATATCTTCTCCCTTTCTCCTTCCCACCCTCTCAACCTCCCTTCCTTTTCTCTCTCCGCAAAGTCCATCTTCTTCTGTGTCTCTTACATTTTTTATTTTTTTTTATTAGAGAAACCATATAATATTTAACTTTGTGGGTCTGATTTATTTTGCTGAGCACAAGGGTCTTAAGGTACACCCATTTTCCTAAAAATGACTCAAATGTGTCATTCCTAATGGCAGAGTAACACTCCATCGCGTACACATACCATATCTTCTTTATCATCTGTACTCAGGCATATTCGCTTCTTCCAAGATTTGGCTATTAACAATGGAAGCGTGCACTTTAAGCGAGGGAATGACAACAGAACTGATGGACTGTCCAAGGTCAAACAGCTTGTGGTGGTACCTCTGGGACCAAGGCTCAGAAATCCTGACTCTTGCACCAAGCGAAGCTCCCAGAGCAGTCTCAAATGCCTGTGACCTTAGTAGGAGACTGTTTCTGCATCCTTTACAAAAGCACAGATGGGATATTCTACTCAGGGGAAAAAGCAGACCTTCAGTTGTATCTTTATCCTCAGCAGATGTCCAGCTTAAAATTAACCATCGGCTCCAAAATTAAAAGCACCTATTTCCCCTGGGGTCTTGTGGCCAATTTTGGTAGTGCCATTAACATTACAGAAGAGTCAGGTCAAAGCAGGTGGCTTTGTATTTGAAATCTCTCACGTCCAGAGCATAAGGAAGTCCATCAAAAATAATTGTGCACTTGTGCCTTCCAAAAGTGTTGTTCTGAGCAGGAACACTCTTGGGTCACAGCTGAGTGTAATTCTCTTGGGTAGGTCATAAGGGCAGGCTCGGCAGACTTGAGAAGTCTTTAGAACAAAGCACAAAGAACGAGTCCTCAGGCCAACCCGAAACAGGTATGTCTGGCATCTTCAGCCCCAGCCCCTGCCCTCCTGCACTCACTCTCCAGGCTTCCTGGGACCATCCCTCTGTAGGCGGGGAGAGTAATGGTGGAATGAATGCAGAGTGAGCAAGCTTAGTACCCGGCATAAGGTAGGTACTGCAGAAGTCTTGGTATGATTCCAGCCAAACACTTCACACTTCTGCTTCTAGTGTTTGAAGGTCTGTAACTATGGCTTAAGTGGTATTGCTCCAGCTATAAAAAAGCTTCCATCAGAGCCTTTTCTTTTTGGGTCTAATTTAAAGGTCCCTGCCTACCTACTGAGTCTGAATCTTGCAGATTCAGTTTAGTTGAGGATTTACTTGTATAGTGATGTTGTGCCTAGCCATACCCAGTCAACAGAGGAGTAGCTGCTTCCCCTGTGGTAAAGGCATTCCTTTCCCTCCTGGACATGGGAAAGGGAGACGGGGCTGTACACTTCTCCCCATTACAGGGCATCCTCTCTGGGTCAGGGGTCAGTAGCTGTTTCTTTCCAGTCTCTGAAAGAAGTTTCTGATCAAGGAAGTTCAGCTGTCAGGGAACTGAGGGTGACAAGTATTTTAAGCAACAATCAGATCTTTCTCGGAAGTACCAATCTCTCCAGATGTTTCAACTTTGCTATGCCTCCATTAAATGGGAAAATAGAGAAGATTAAGCATCTCTTCTACAGTACACTGGTAAACAAAATAATTTTTTAAAAATCCAATAATTGATTGCTAGGTTGTTGAAGTACAAATGGGATTTTGCAAATCCTATTTTTCCCACAATAACCTATCTATTTTGGGAAAGTCCAAAGTGAAAGAAAAACAAGACACTTTTAAATGCAATGATTCCAAAGCAAGTGCCCTGTGGCTCCATCAGAGGCTCTTGGAAGGGAGCCCAGGGAGCTGGCGGTCCAGGGAGACGCTCGCGCAGCCTCGCCATTAGGAGCCAGAAAGCACAGGCGAACACTCAGAACATGGACTGCCCGTCCTTCCAACAAGAGAAGCACCAGGTACCCTCCAAGGATTCACAGAAGAAATCAAACTGACTTCCGGCTCTAATAATATGGCAAATGAACCAGAGCAGGACCAACCAGTTACCCCCCCCCCCCCCCCCCCCCCCCCCCCCCCCCCCCCCCCACATCCCAACCCCATCACCCCATCACCCCATCAGACTGCCTACCTAGAACTTGGGGCTTTTCTGCCCCTTAACATTATTCTTTTGAAGAGAGTAAGTCAATTTACACTTAAGTCCTTTCAAAACCTTTCTTTTATTTGGAGGGAGATATATTTGCCTGAGATGACCCCAGCAACAGTGATCTGAAATGCTTATTTAAGATATTTGGCAAATCTTGTTTGCTTTAAAGAGGCAAAGGAATTCAACAGAAACATCACAGACTTAGCTATAGCAAACTTTTAAAGCATAAACTAGAGCAGCAGTGGTTGAGTATGGAAATCACTGTCCTGTTTATGTCCACATTGTGGAGGAAAAGCTGATCCTTCCATATTGGTGGAATGAAAAAAAGGACAAGCAGCAAACGTTCAGAGGTAAAAAGACACAGTTAAACCGAAAACACGGATAAAACAGCAGACTAGATACGATTTTTAAAAGTATGCATGAATTAAAAGGGCATTTAAAAAGCACTTGGAAGGAGATTAGCTGCTAGTGAATAAAAAACTGGGACTGTAACAAACTTCTCTGGAAAAAGCCCTCAAAGTGCTAAGAAAAATGAGCTGTTAATCTAGAATTCTATGCCCTCCTAAAATATCACGTGAAAGGGAATAAGAGGAGTTTGCCCCTTGCAGAAAGAATGGCTTCAGGAGAAAAAGACTGCATCTCCAAGTAAAGAATTAAGCTCACATATCAACGGTGAGTACACAAAACTGTTCAGCACTGATCAGGACCTTTAAAAAGGGGTCCTAAGTCCCTTAATAGTAACACTGAAGACTTGGGAATCAGAGTCAGAATCTTCTAAGGTCCTTGTGCCATTCAGAATAGAAGTACTGATTAACCTTGGGCTTTATGAAGTTGAAGACGCCACTCAAAAGAATCGGGACCTGTAACTTTCAAACTGGTAAGATGAAAAAAATACAAATATAAAAATTCAACAGAAAGTAGGGAAGGAGAAAAAAAAGGGTAAAGAAAACACATGTACACACAAAAAAGAATACAGAAATTACTCCAAATAAGTACATTAGATGATCAAGAATTAAAAGACATATTACACAACAGCCATTAAACTCTTAAATGTATTCTTGTTAAAAAAAAAAAAAAGGAAAAAGAACCAGTAACAATAAAAACCCCCACCACAACACAAGCACCAAGAGATACGCCTAAAAATTCAGTGCAACTGGCTCCCTGTCCATCCTCTTGGTCCAGCAGACATGGCCAAGGCGGTGTTGTAGCTTCTCATGCTACAATAATGCAGAACTGATAAAATCAACGCACTGAGCCTGTAAAACATGAACTCAGCTCAAAACGTAATGCTGTCTGAAAAAAGCTACTGAAAAGAGTAGGAAGGGAACTATCTATGTAAATAATCAAAAAGTCCGAGAACATAACATATATCATGTACGTATATGCATATAGTATATATGTGGAGCAAAGGTTTTAAGAATTCAGAGAAAGACTTAAGAGTCATGGGATAAGGTCATACCTGTGAAGGACCTGCCCACCCTTCAGATGCTAGGGTGACACTTTTGTCTGTCTGGACGTGTGTACGTACATGTTGGGGACCAAACTCGGCTGGTCTCTTGTATTATTTGATAAGCTCTGTTCTACTACTGAGACTATCACCAGGCTGTGCTTTTTTTTTTTTTTTTAAAGCAAAACCAATGAAACCTCAACAGTTCCTAGGTATCATTTATGGTTTTCGTTTTAAATGTTATACAAGTTCCAAAATTACAACGTAAAAACTGAAAAGCAGAAAAAAAGAGATTAAGTTTGATTTATGCCTCATCAGATCTATCTATCCAGTGACCAGACTTTTTAGTTATACCTCAAATGTTCAGAATATATGACAAATAATTCTCTCACACAATTCACAACATAGAACTAACTACAAGGAGAGAAAAAAATAACCATTTGTAAACTTTAATTTATCTTTGGCTGTTAAATATCATAAAAATGTGGCATGGGTATTTACTTTCTTTCCTATCCCAATATTCAAGGTGCTTTTGGTAGATTTATCAATTATACTAACAACGAGAGCAAGCCAGGTGTGGTGGTGCACTCCTCCGATACCACGGAGGCTGAGGCAGGAGGGTTGCTGTGAATTTGAGGCCAGCCTGGGCTACACAGTGAGCTCAGGACCACACTGGACTACAGAGCAAGACTGCTTCAAACACAAGCAAAATAAATAAATAAATAAATAAATAAATAAAAATAAAAAAAGAAAAGAAACGAAACAGCAGGAAAAAAATGTGTCAAGAACCTTTTCACTGCAGTCGCTGTGTGAGCCAGTAACCTATACTTGTGTTGGATGTCAAAGGGCCTATCACGAGAGCACTCCAGTTGTAAGAGTTCGTGACCCCTGGGAACAAGAGGGATGTTGAAGACACTGAAAAGTTCAGACCCTGGATCTGAGAACGGTCCCTTATTATCCTCCGAACTTTGCGGAGGCCAAGATCGTTGCGCGGAGAACTCAGAAAGGAGGCAGAGATGCCAGACAGGAGGGAGCGTCTAGGAGGTGGAGGTCCAGAACCACCACAGTGCTGGGTGTGTGGAGTCTGGGGACAGCAGGCACAGCGACCAGGCAGGGAGGGCCCGGAGAACGGCCTCCCCCAAGCGGAGGGCTGCGGTCCTTTGAGGACAGTGTGCCAGGGTGACCAAAGTCTCCCAGTGATACAGCCCTGACCTTGCCCCCCTGGCAGCTGCACAGCTCAGAGCACGAGGCACATGCACCAGCGTGGGCACTACCTTTTGGACTGTAGCTAATCATACAGATTAATCAAGCAGCTTAATCCACTGGTAAGTAGAATGCCCCATGATCCCGTCACCCCGCCAGGAATCTCTAATCCAGCCAAACTGACAATAAAGATTAACTGGCCTACGTACACCAACTCCCCCCCCCCCCCCCCCCCCCCCCCCCCCCCCCCCCCCCCCCCCCCCCCGTCAACTTGACATCTGATCACACCTCCTTAAACCATACACCATCTCCAAATAAACACAATAACAAGGTCATAATTCATTTCATCTAACAGGATGTAGCTATCTTGAATATAGCAGAAAATGAAATAATCCCTTCCCTAAAATTTCAACAGTTATAGCACTGCTAAAAAGCTCAAGTCCAAAGTCTCCTCTGAGGCAGGAGGCCAACTCTTAGTTGTGAGCCCCTAAAAGATTCGAAGCCAACCTGCTAATCCCAAAACACAAAGGCACAAGGCAAACGTTCCCATTCCAAAAGGGAGATGAAAAGTCACTTACACCCAGAAATCCAGCAGGCCTAAGAGTAAGTCATCCAGCTCCGTGCCCAGTCCCCAGGGCACAAGATGGAAGGGCAGACTTCCACAGGGTTTGGGCCGCCCCACCCTGAGGTCCTGGCAGTTGTAGTACTCTCTCAGACCTATAGCTGCTTTTGTCCTGGGTGGTGGGGGTGATGGGGTGCGGGGAAGGGCATGGGCAAACGGTCCACACTCCTGCATCTCCACTTCCTGGCGGCTCTGATGCACCGCTGGCCTCATTCCCAGGTCCACACACCCCTCATCTCAGGCACCTTTCTTGGATCCAACGCCTTCCTCTGAAATATGGGCAGAAGCCACCAAGATCCCACAACTCTTTTTTGTTTTTTGAGACAGGGCCTTATCTGTAGTCCAGCTGGTCCGGACCTCACTGTGAAGTGGCAGCTGGCCTCAAACACACGGCAATCCTCCTGCCTCAGCCTCCAGAGTGCTGGGATTACAGGCATGTGCTACCACACCTGGCTTACGTGGTGCTGGGGAATCAAACTGAGGGCCTTGTGCTTCTTAGGCAAGTGCTCTAACGGCTGAGCTACGCCTGTAGCCCTCCCCTGCAACGCTTGCACCCTGCATGCCGGTAAAAACAGCATCACATCAGCATGAGCTCAATGGGCCAGGCAGGGCTACAAGCAGCCCAAGCGCCGGGATGCAGTGAAATGAACTCTGCAGAGCTAATTCCCTTGGCAGACCTTCTCAAGCAGGGCCTGGGGTCTTTCTTCTTAAACGGAAGGTTTGTACTTTTGGATCTTTTAGCCTTTAACGGGTGGGTGGGTCCTGCAGACTGCTGGGGTGCCTCAAGGTGTCCTCGTTTTTGTCGCTATACAAAGTTTCTGTTTACCTGCGCTACTCTACTCAGCAACTATAGCTATACTCTGGCCCCAGCTTTAAACTGGATCTTTTTGGACTACAATTTATTTTTCAATCTTTTCTGTTCTGTTTTTGGTCTCAATCTTTATTACAGATCTGGCTAAAAGCAGCCCCCAGTGCCATTCCACAGCCGGAACCCTGGGCTGCCTGGAAGTCCCCTCCACTAGATCAGTTAGTCCACCACTGGACATCTTGCCTCACACAATGGCCTAGGACTTGGGCAAACGGAGCCACGTTCTTCGCTGGAATGTAACACCAACAGCTCCCAGGCCAGCTCCAAAAGTCTTCACTCTCACCTGAAACCCTCGCGGTACCAATTTTCTGCAGTGCTCAGCTTCCCACTGCTGAGACAAAATATCCGACACTCTCAGATGAGAGGAGGAGCGTTTACTTTGGGTCCTGCTGTCAGAGGCTCCAGGCTGTGCGCAGCCAGTCCCAAGGTGGAAGGAGTGGGGGACTAAGCTGCTGCCGCTGGATAACCTGACAGCAAGGCACCTGCAAAGAGCCCAGTGTGACAGACACCCTCCTAGGACCCCTCCTCAGGGACCCCTCCCAAATGGCCCCACCTCCAACAGTACACCCAGCTATAACATCATCGGATCAATCCATTATCAGTACAGTGACCCCATGATCCCTCACCGCTCCGGGAATTTAACCCAGTCAAGCTGACAGGAATGACTGATGACACAGCACCTAATTAAGTAAAAGCCAACAGGCGCGGCATGAGATCTTGAACTTTAAAATATACCACTATTAAAACACACTCCAAATCACAGATCTATGTATGACCCCTCTCTTGAAAACAAATGTCGAGCTGACGAGATAATCAGAAGTAATACCACTCTTTTCTGATTTCAGTTCTTTTCCCTACCAAATACGTTTATGAACCAGTTTGCGATTTTCAATATTTTAAACTCAATTTCAGTCTTAAAATGAGGACTGAGTCATTTTCCTCTCACTAATTTCAAAGCTTTGGTGACTCTCATTTCCTTATCTTCCTTAAGACTCTGCCCTGTTTCCTTCAAGTGACTGTTGAAGTTCCTCATATCAACCCGGCACTTGTCAAAGCAGCTGTAGAATTAACACCCAAAAATATCCACCATCACTTATTTACTTTTAAAACTCTTTGCAGGGCTGGAGGAATGGCACAGCAGTTAAAGCGATTTCCTGCCAAGTGCAAGGCCATAAAGCCAGGTGTGGTGGCACACATCTATAATCCCTAGCACTAAGGAGGCTGAGGCGGAAGGACTGCCTTGAGTCCCAGGCTAGCCTGGGCTACATGGTGAGTTCAAGACCAGACTGGGCTACAGAGTGAGAAAATAAATTCTCTGTAGACGCAAATATGTAGATAAGTGGGAAGGCAAAGCTAATACTGAGGACCTTGCACACAAGCGTTACCCCAGACAGCCCCACTGTATGTGCTGTCTCTATCCTGAGGGCCCCACTGGGCCCCATCATCTCCTCAGCTTGGTCTGTTGTAAAGCCCCCAGACTGCCCTTCAGTGAAACAGAAAAGCCAAGTGAAGAAAGAAAACTCTGGACATAAAACAAATTTAGAAGGCTGACAAAGGACCCACTACAATGGTATCACTGCACGAACAGGCTTATTTAAGTATAAATACAAAGTCAGACTGAAGTCAAAGGTAATTACCCTCTAACTCAGAACTCAGGACTTCATTAATATTTTCAACTCAGGCACACCTAATCTAGATACATTTTTATAAATGTGACTTAATATAAGAACTATTGCCGGCTTTCTATGAAGCATTCATGCACTCTAAACTATGAATTAAAAGTGTTTTTTCTTAAATCTCTATATTCAGTGCTAAGACACTGATCAGTCTTCCACTGTCCTCATCAAGATGCTAGAGGAAAATCTGTGTTTCTATTACCAGGTGTTCAGAATCTCCCTAGCCCACTCAGATATAATTTATATAGCAAACTTACACAGCAACAATTTAAGTAGCAAATTTCTTATCTTGTTCAGAAGCATCTGCTTAAGACTTTAAATTACAAAGTTGTAACTCTATTGCAGGTGTTGAGAAGCATTTAAGGCAAACACAAGTTCTCTAAGACTCAATCACCCTACATATTTTTCTCTAGCATACTCTATGAAAAAAATTCTATAAAAGCTTCCTTAAATAAATGCTTCTAGCATCTATCAATTACGGAGGGTAAGCGGTTTGCTGCAGGAACCTGCTGGCTGCTGCGGTCTGTCCCGCGAACACTGAGGGCCGTGCCCGCAGGGCCAGGGGTCACTCCTGCCCTTGCCTCCAGTCCTGCCATCTCCATCCTGGAGGCTAATTTAACTGCCTTCATTCTAGAACAGGGCAGAAAAAAAAAAAAAAAAGCGAAAAGGAGTTGTAAGCATTTCTTGGCATGTCAGGCATAAAAGCAAAGCTAGCAACATCTACCATCACTAGTCATGGCGCCTGCAGCTTGGTGTAGGAAACACATGTGGGAGACACAGATCCCTTGCTGCTGTGACATTTCCAGTGATCAGAGCACTTTCCACTAACTCACAGGCCTGCACCCACACCCACACCCTGCCACGTGTAACCCAGGAGGCAGCACCGGCCAGATGCTCAGGGAGAATGCATCTTTAGAATTCCCACCCATGTCCTGTCTCTTAATCTTGCCCCCATCCTCTTGACTGTTCCCTGAAGAATTGAAGCTGCAGTGAAAGGTCAGAAGCCTACACAGGAGTGCCTAAACACGCTGGCTTTATGTAGGGCTTCGCTCTCCAACCACGAGGACTCAGCAACAGGCAAATGTACTAAGCCTAAAAAGGGGAAAGTCCTTCCCTGAAAAAGTCCCCAAGTTGCGCTATGACAGAGGGCAGCTTTCTTCCCCCTCTGAGCTCAAGCACCTATGTGCTATTAGCCTTTGCACAGGAGGAAGAACTGAAGTGCTGGTTCCAATTTGCCTTTCATTTTCATTTTTCTTTTTTTTCTTCTTTTTAGCACTGTGGCGAGGCAAGCACTCTATCCTGGGCCACACCTCCAGCCCCTGGTTTACATTTAGCTACCGTACTTGTTCTTGACACCATCAAATCTGATTTCAACAGTGCAGTCAGATAAAAGAAATAACTGGGCTTGAACTCAGAATGATCATTCAACACTAAACGTGAACTGTACCATCCACTCTTCTCAGCTTTTTAAAAAAGAACCTGTGAGATCTGACAAGTTATCAGATCAGCACAGAGGTCGAACTGCCACAAAACTTACTGAACCCAGGTACCACCCACTTCCTTCCTCCCCATCTCCACATATGAAATGGACATTTACTAGGTTTCATCATTAAATGTTCACAGATCTGCTTTTCACATTCTGTTTATTTTCTACTCTATTTTGCTCACATAAGAGTATTTTTGAAAATACTTAACTCTGAAGAGCACCCCAAAATAAGAATAATGAAGGAATTAATAGTAAACTTTTCTATTTCGGATACTCCAGAAGACATCCGTATACACTCTGGCATTTTGAAAAATCAATTTTAAAACATACTCAAAAAATGCATTAACAGACTGGCCAGTTCTCTCCCTACTCGAAGCAGCTGCTTTCTCTCCCTTCGGGGTACAATTCGGGACAGCAGGAGAGAACAGAACATTTAACAGGTAGGACGCACTAACCTGTGACCTACCTCATAGAACATATAGAGAGACAGCAACGTTAGCCCAAGGTTGTAAACCACTAAAATTCCCCGGCAAGAGAATGGCTGTTTATTCTTCATATATTTTGGTCCCAGCCATACAATTAGTAAATAAATTACAGTGCAGACAAATGTCGGTAAATAATTGTCCAGAAGAAACCATCCTTTTACTCTGGTATCTGAAAAACAGTAAAAGAAATTATGTTTAACTATTATTATATATATTAATATATGTATACTTTGTGTGTGTGATACTGGAGATTGAAGTCTGAAAGTCCCCTAATATTCATGCCCTAAAACCTGACAAAGCAGAAATAGAGACATCCGTTTTCAGTATGTATCAAAAACAAAGATCCTGGTTACATGATCTAAATAATAATGTATATTATTTGTGGTTTCCCTAAGTAAAATAGTAAAATATGCTTTCCAAAAAAATCTAAAAGAAAACAAAGAGAAAGCCAAATTTCTCATTAACTGGATTCATGAACTAGATTTATTCAATTACATATGAGGTCATGAAACTCAAGAAATGGGAGCCTGTGACCTCTAAAGTCCTCCACATCAACCAAGTGCCACCAAGTATGGCCAGCATGTGCAGACTCAGAAACACGCCACACAGCCAGGTTGGTGACACTTTCCTGATTAGAACGGCATCATCTGCTGGGGTGCTGGAGAACAGCAGAGGGAACAGAAAATGCAAACAGTCGGAACATGCCTGTGAAGCAGCCGTGCTCAGATAAGGATCTGCATGGGGGCTCGAGAGAGATGGCCTACGCCATCGCAGGAGCTACTCCTGGGAACAGGCCTTACCTCTCCTTTCTCTTCCAAGCAGGGATTGGAAGGGAGGGGAGAAACAGGCCCACGTGCCAGCCCCCTGCTTGGATGACTGCTAGTGGTGAAGTCCTCGACACAGAAGCCCCACAGGAGTCGGCTTCTCCCTTTGGCTGACTCCCGGAGGAGGCCGCCTCCGCAGTGTGCTCCCTTCCGCATCTTGCTGTGACAATCCCGAGACCTTATCTGCCCACTAAGGCTCCCTAACGCGGGGCTCATATCCTCCATCTTCGGAGAAGCAGCAGCCACTTCTGCCCTTTCTCTGGCTGGCCTAGCTTGCTTCTCCAATACTTCAAACCCCTGACCTCACAGAATAAGCCCACATTCAAGATACAGTCACTTGGTAAGCTAAAAGACCTCCATCTTCCTTTCTTGCAGAAACCCCAAATTCTCGGTTTCTCTGGCAGCTTGCTTTCTCTGGCTTCAGAGAAATGCCCTCTGCACCCTCTGCACTAGTTATCTAGGGTGGTGAAGGGTGTTCCTGTCAGTTCCACAGAAATAACCATCTTTCAGGGAAGTGGCTGGCCGCAGAGGTCTCAGGAAGGGGATTTTTAACACCTTTTGCTCTCAGCTCGAGGCCTTAGCCATTAATTACCACTCACCAGCTAACATTAGACTGCTACATGTTTTCTGTGTAAAATAAATGCAGAGAAATAAATCTTCTGTTCCTTTTTATTTAAAGCTCTGTTTTGCACCTTATTTTTTTTCCATTTTATACGAGCACTGTGCCTTCACATATTACGAAGTCTCCAGCCTCCTCCATATTGCTAAGTGCTACCAGGAAAGTGGCCTCAGCCTTAGGCCCAGGCATGGATCCTTAGGGATCTAGACCATTACGGTAGCTCAATGCTCTGTGGTAGTTGACGATTTCCTTTCTAACAGACACGGTATCAAAACTGGCCAAGGGAAAAGTTGCCTGGTTCTTAAAATTGTGTGATGAATACTGTGTTCTTCCTCCTTTGGCCAAGCTGCTCTTAGAGCTGCTGCAGCCATCCTGCCATCAGGGAAGGCGGGGACCCATCTTGAGGCTAAGGCTGCTTACAGATGGGATGGCAAAGCAGAAAAGTGACAACAAAGAGTTTGTGGTTAGTACCACAGAATTCTTGAGATAACTCAGGAGTGGCCTTACAGTTATTATTATTTCTCTAAGCTAAAGTTGGGTTTTCAGTCCTTTACAGCTTAAGGTGCTGTCTCCACATGAGCACACAGAGATGGATCTACCTTTTTACTTACAGTTGGTAACTCTAATGTACTGAACTTGACAGGGATCTAGGTCACATCAACTGTTGACAAACAATGCCGTGCCCAGCATCCTTGTCTGAATCCTTGCGTAGCTGGCCACGGTTCTGAATAGCACAAAGGCTAGGAGCACTACCACTGGCCAAGGGCACAGGCATTCTAGCTGCAACCCTGCAGAGGCTGCCCTAGCCCAGAGTGTCCCTGTGCCCTCACTATGGCCACCACAGAATCAAATGTCACTTCATATCCGCTACACTGACATGAAGCTCCTCATGTGTGTGTGTGTGTGTGTATCATGAGTGAAACAATACTTTCATCTGTTTAAAAATCTATCTGTGGTTTTTCTGTGAATCTGTGAACCTAAAAATGTTCCTTATTTCTAGATGAGACATTGAAAGATGTTATAGATGACACTGAAAGAAGGCAATGTGGAGTTGATTTACTTTCTAAACGACAATGACAATGAGATATATAACAAGTGAGTTTTAGATGCATATTTATCCACCAACAAGACACAAACTTAGAAAGATATTAGAAAGCCCTCAAGGCCTGGGCATGTATGCAGCTCAGTGGCACAGCACTTGCATAGCACATAAAGGCTCTGGTTTTGGTTCCGGGATCACCAAAGTACCTACTAGAGAGCATTACTTGAGTCCAGGAGTTCAAGAGTAGCCTGGGGACACAGTAAGACGCAGCCTTATTTGTTTTTGTACATTTTACACACACACAGACACACACACAGACACACACACACACACACACACACACACACGGAAACGTAACCATCTAATGTTAGTTGGTAAGTGGAAAGAAAACTGAAAGAGGAAAGGTTAAGCTTCCTATTGTACCAGTGCATTTTTTTCAGATTCTCAAGAACTGAGACAAGACACCACTGATAACAGAGAAAGTTGAGGGATTCTCCAGATATAAGCTCTGCATCTAATCTGATCTCCAGCTGAAGTCATCCCATGGCTGCCCACAGCAGCCTGTCCTTGCCCTCAGACCCAGTGGCACTGTACAATTTCCATGACTACCATCCCCTCACTTCCCACAGTGAGTTTTGGTTAAGACCAAATACAACACAGAGAATGCTAATGTTTTCTAAAATCTCGTCATGCAATATTTACAAGTGTTAGCTACAAAGATTGGGGGGGGGGGGCTATGGAATGTGAGCAAAACCAGAAACAACCTCACCTCGGGGGCCCAGCCATGCCTTGAAATAGGTACTGAGTGATGCATCAAAATTTTCCATTTTAAAACCTATTAAGGAAAAAAAAAAGACAATGATTAGTCTCTACTAAAAAAATGCTGTTTATACAGATTTTAAAAAAAAGAATAAGAATTAGAAACCATTAAATTCTTCATGTTAACGTCTTTTTAGCTCCTAAAAGAAACTTAGGTGCTAGTTTTCCTCCCCCCCAACCCCATTTTATTGATATGTATATGTGCAAAATTTAAGGTTTACAAGGGAGTTAGGTGCTAGTTCTAAGTTGAAAATCCAAAAGAAAAAAGAAAGACATAACTCCATGAATTCACTTTACAAGTGAAGCACTAGCTTTCTGGACTTCTTTTCTCTATATCATCAAAGCCTGTCCTGTGAAAATGACATCTCTGTGGGCTTAAGAGAGGAACTGGATCAGATGACAGCAGACAGAGACAATCCATCTGGACAAGAGTTGACCCTCTTCCCACAGCAGGGACAGGAGCAGGAGCTTGTCAGGGGCAGAATACTGGGACAGAGTTACGGTATCCTAGTTTATTCCTTTCATTAATTATTATTTTAAAATAATTCACATCTACAGTACTACACATGACAAAGGGGGGAGGGTAAACATCTCATCACTTTACTCCAGTCTCAGCTCCAGCAGAAGGAAACCGAAGACTTCTGGGCAAGATGGCAGCTGAGAAACAAGAGCTGCACAACGTCTCCTTGTGGACCCACTTAAAAAGTTCAGAATATAGTAAAAAACTGCCGGCTCAGTGTAGTCAGGCGAGGAAGGAGCACCCCAGCAATTGACAGAAGGCCACAGGAAGGCCAAAAACTCTAAAAAAAAAAAAAAAACCATCAGAAGCGGAGGTAAACAGCACCCTAGGAGGCTGTCCCAGACTGATGGAGATAAGCCCGCTCAGAGCCTGGAACTTCTGACCGAGACCACGAGGAGGGAGCACCCCCAACAACTGAAAGGAGGCCACAGGAAGGTCAGAAATTCTGAAGATATATCAGAAGTGGAGAAAAACAGCATCCCTGAAAGCAGTCCCAAGCCAACTGAGCTCGGCCCTGAGACATCGATACCTGCAGAGGGAGGAAAGCCCAGAGCTGGGAATCTCAGACCAAGGTTAAAAGTGCAAATCCTGGAGAAGTGGAAACCAACAGCAGCTGGTAGCCCAGCCTCCAAAAAAATGGATCTGTGGGCAACGCACACTACAAGCGCAATGTGAGCTGCCCCAAGAAAAGGCCTCCTGGAGCCTAGGTCAGAAGCAGAGCTCGGCAGCCAGAGCAATGACTTAAGCAGGAGCCATTTTAAAGCCTGAAACTGCTCTGTTTAGAGTAAAAGAAAGTTCAGAAGAGCACATCAAGGTTTTGAGGGTCACTCTTGACCATTGCCTAGGAAGAAACTAGCAAAATAGACAGTTGCAGAGAGGAGAGAAAGGCGGCTGACCCTCTGAACGGCTCAGGGGTAGTGGGAGCACCTTGGGGGAGCCAAGCCAGGACAGGTGGCAGAGCTTTGCTGAGGGGGACAGGGGTGAACAAGATATATGAGAGACTACTGGACTGTTATGCCCTCCCTCAGTGCCTACTCTAGGCACAGAACTTGAAGGAATTTTGGCTCCCCCCAAACCTACCGCCATAACCCTCACAGCCCTTCAAAGAAACGTCTCAGCTAGGCCTATAACGTGAAGTCCCTTAACAACAGAAATATGGGAAGATGACAAGGCAACAGGACACACGCAGAAATGCCGGAGGCCCCAGAAACTAATGTCATGGGCCCTGAAACAGTGAAACTCATAGAGAAGGAAGTCAAAAAGCAAAGTTTGTACGAGTTGAATAGCCAGTTCAAACAAGATATTCTCCATATGTATACTAATAAAAATAGAGTGAAACAAACCACAAGATATTCTCAAAGAAAGAGGAACTTACTAACTAAATAGTGGTCCTAATGGAGACAGAGCTTACTGAGCATACAGAAAACACAAATAAAAAGTAGACTGAAGTAAACAAAGAAATGTAAGATATGAAGGAACATTTTGATAAGAGAAATGAAATTTTGAAAAGAACTCTAGCTGAAATTCTATGAAAAATACATTTGAAAGCAGGGGATATCAACCCAAACACTGTGAAGACAGAATTTTAAATCTTGAAGGCAAGGCTGAGGAAACAAATGCTATAATTAGGCATGACTCCAAAATTAGTAATGAGCAAAGTAGCTGTATACAACAGCTACCAAACTCAGAATTATGGGTATGAGAGAAAGCTCAGTGGTAGAGCACCTGCCTAGCATATAGAGGCTCTGGGTTTGGTCAGAGCAGAAGACAGCACCAAAGGTATAAAGAATTTATTGACTAAAATCACGTAAGAAAACTCCTCAAATTTAGGAAAAAAATTAATTTTCAAATATAAAAAGCTTATAGAACACCAAATAACATCAACCAGCAATGAGACATGTCATAACATATCACAATCAAAACCTCAGAAGTACAACATAAAGAGAGAATATTAAAAGCAACAAGAGGAACTGGAGGAATGGCACAGCGGTACAAGCACTTGCCTTCCAAGTGCAATGCCTGGAGTTCAATGCCAGCCTTGGTTACACAAGTGAGTTCAGGACCAGCCTGGGCTACAGAGCGAGACCCTGTCTCAAAAAAAAAAAAGGCAGCAAGAGAAAAATATTATTCTACCAAGCCAAACTCCTTTGAATTACCAAAGATTTCTCAATGCAAACCTTAAAGGTCAGAGAGCCTGGAGCAACATCTTTCAAGCTTGAAAAGATAGCAAGTGTCAACCCAGGTTGTTATATCCAGCAAAATTATCCCTGAAAATTAAAGAGCAAGTAAAAATTTTTCATGACCAAGAATTTGCAAAGAAACTTGTGACCACTAGCCCAACATTGCAGAAAATACCTGAATGAATCTTTGAAAGAGACAGAAAGACAAGGCAGCACTAAGGACCATGAAGGAAAGGAAACATCTAAAGACAAAGTGTAACAAAAAAGGTTTGTATGTGAAACATTTGATTGGTATCTTATTAAAACAGTACCAGCTTTCTCATAAAATCTCTGAAATTTCCTCCCATAATTATTACTTTTAACAACATATTAGGTTGTAAAACGTAATTATATAATTATATTCAACATGAAGATTTGGTATAAAAATCTTTAAAAACATGTATGAATTTATGGATAGAAAAAATGATAAATCAAATCTGGCAGGTTAGTAATTAATGAAATGTAGGTAATTTATGAAAGTTAAAAAATATTCTGAAATAGTTAAGCATGTTGTTGTATGTATTGCTTTATGTGTAATATACTTTTGTGATATAGACTTAAGTTCATCTAACGTAGCAATTCACTTATTTGGTCTCTGATGTAAGTTTATTCTAAGAAAAGTGACTGACGTAATCATAACCTGAATGTCTTTTGCACGTACAAACATTTATCTTTCAGCACTCAGCTAAATAACTTTAAATTTAACTTCTTTTTCATCCTCACATTTTCTAGCTGTATGAATTTCATTGTTATAGTTCTTATGTGCACTGGTAGGTGTGGCTATGTTAAAGAATCTTAACAAAGCTATAGTAAGATACAAAAAACCCCTGAACTTTTGTCAAGTCGTCTCAATAAAAGGCTCTGATAGCTCCAGAAGAGGCATCAAGATATGGCCACTGCAGCCCATTTTAGAGGTGGAAGCTGAGCTAAAGAGTGGTGATTTGAGTAGTGAAGTGTGTCAGACACAGAAAATTAAATGTGTCAAATATCGCATGTTTTCTCTGATTTGGAAAACCCAGAATACAGGCATTCTATAGAACCAAATGTGTGTGTTAGTGGGGGTTAGTGGGTATGGGGAGAGTATGGGAGGGCTAAAATAGAAGAAAAAAGAAAAAAAAAAAACCTGAAAGTAACATTTGAGAATACTGACAAACATAGTTCCTTCTTGGAGCACACAAAGGTCATCCTACGTAGTCATTTTTGTAATGCTGGGTCACAACCTATTAGATAATCAAGTCAATTTAGCATTAAAAATAATAAAATGGTCATAACACAGAGCCAATAGTGCTCTGCCCTCAGTGAAAATGAGTATTACTCCATGTACCTTAGTTTTATTACAAGTAGGATGTACTCAGCTGTGACACATTGTTACTAAAGGGGGCTCAGAGTATAAAAAGTTTAGAAAAACACTGTTATATATCTATATAACTTGCTTGCTTTCACTTAATAAAATGTCTTGGAGATAGCTATGTTTTACCTCCATGTTCTGATACTTTACAGATCCCTACATCTACTCTCCCTTAAAGGTAAGATGTGCATCTGGAGTGCAGCCAGGTGCCTCTCCACACGTACTGTATCTAACTTTCCTTACTAAAGTCAAAAAGCACACAGTTTCAACTTTCTTGGTCAAGCTTACAGAAACAGCCATCAATACAATTTTCAAGGGAAAAAAACAAAATCATTTTTATTAAATATGCTGTTAATCATTTCATGATACATTTCCTCCTTGGCTTGCCATACTGAGCACACTCTTTGCTTAACTTCAGGATAAATTTATATTTACTTATGAAAATGATCTCATGACCCCAGGGTTTAAAAAAATTTTTTTTTGAGACATGGTTCTCCCACACTGCAGCCCAGGCTGGTCTTGAACTCACCATGTAGCCCAGGCTGGCACCCAGCCTTGGCCTCTCCAGTGCTGGGATTACAGGCCTGTGCCACCACACTCCGTCTACATGGTCCTTGGGAATTGAACCCAGGGCCTCATGCTTGCTAGGCAAACACTTTAGCCACTGATTTATGCCCCCACCCCTTTCATGGCCCTAATATTATACCAAGTCAATCTACTCACCATGCTAGGGGAAGCCATCAATGACATTTTGAAAGCATTAGCTGCCCACCTGGGTTGTGCCCCCATCAGGACCGGGGGGCTAGTACTGGCTCCCTCAACCAATAGCCATAAGCCAAGAAAGCATCAATCTCACACATGTGGAGCAGCCGCCGCCATCACGTAGCACTCTACATGCAGGCAACAGGACACACGTGAACTAAAGGCCGTGACTAGTGGACTGAGTAACTGATGGATAGGATTTTCATCAGGGAGAGATTTACCCTCCCTCTGATATATTTTCAATCTATTTGTTATTACCTGATGGGAAAGTGTTACTAACCTAAGAACGAACCCGTTAAACATATAAAATGGCTAGGTATTAAGCTGCAGAGGCTTTAAGCAGGTATCAAGGAATAACTTAGTTTGGAAGATGAGAAGGTCTGCGCTAGGCCCGTTTTATGACAGCTAAGACTTAAAATTTTTCCAAATTTATAATAACCTGGCTGTGGACAAGTTATTTAACCTCCTGTCTATGTAACAATGGAGAAAACAAAAAAAGTAATTGCCTCTAAAATTAAGATCCGACGCATTAATATACATAAGGCACTCAAAGCAGTGCCAGGCAGGCACTCAGCCCTCAGCGCGTCTTCTGCTTCTGTCACAGGGCCAACTGCACCAGGCAGCCAGGCCTGTCACTCTGCTCAGCAGGGACAGTGCTGGCATTGGGCCCTTAACCTGTCCCTCTCCCTGGCCACTAAATGCCATCGGTGAGCCCTCAGCATGTGACAACCCACAACGTCTACTTCTCAGTCTTTTTATTTATTTTTTATTTCTCAGTCTTAACAGCCCTTGGAGGTGAGGGGTAGTGGATAACATCTCAGGAGAGGAGCTTGTCAGGAAGGGACATTATCTACACACGAAAGGGCATTAAAACTAAATACTTGTCCAAACGATCGCCAAAGAGGGGTGAACACAAAGAAGCACCGTGGGCCACAAAGAGCAAATGAGATCTTCCGGGGAGAGGCCAGATGCTGTAAAGCACATACAAAACCCATGCCTACCGAGCCTAAGCTGTCTAAACACGTGAATACCATGCTGGAAGAAGAAAATACAAAGGACGACATTCTGGAATGCGACATCAGGCACACAGCTAGCAACAGGGAATCGTTCACTCCACTTACTAACGCAGAAGACTTTTTTAAAACTCAGGGTGATAGCTGGTTTCTATAGCCAATTTCTATGTAAAGCAAAGAGGATACAGAAAAGCTGGAAACGAATGAAGAAATGCTTTAAAATGATAGGTTGGTTTGTGTGGAGAGAGGAGGGGGGAAGCAGAGGACTGGTGGACTGGGAAAAAAAATAAGGCCTTGGAATTGCTGTAAATGACCAATTATTACAAGGCCAACAGCCAAGGACAAAGCCCAGTTTGAGAATCCAGGCAGCATGGAGGCAGAAGACAAGCAGCTGGGTGAAACATAAGGCGAAGACACGGCCCCAGAAGTGCTGAGCCAAGCAGCAGCTACCAAGAGAGATGTGGAATTCAGGATTTGGCGATACCGAAGAATCCTGTTATAAGCCATCTGTCCCAAATAATCTGAGTCTCATCTGAGGCCCTGAGCAGGCCGGTGGGCACAACAGCACAGTCTATGGCCTTTATGAAAGGGCATGTCTTTGCTACAGAAGCCTTCGTGAGAGGTGATTTCGCCAGAAATGGTACATCTGTTTTTAGAATGTGCTGCTTCTCAGTCTAAAAATCATTTTGGGTTTGCAGACCTTTTCACATACTTTAAGGAACATATTGAAAAATCAGGAAAAAAATCTCTAAAAGAACAAATGTATGGAAAATACTAATTTTCACAGAGCTGCTTATTGTTCCAAAAATGCCTGTGATTATGAGGGAGAAAGCGAAAGCAAAGGCAGCCCAAGGAACAAGGACCCAGCCTGTAGTCACAGGCTTGACCCCAGGCTGGGCACCGGCATGTTAAATGCTTTTTCGAATGTTGCTCCATGCCTGTAACTGAACATATATCAATCACACTTGTCTCAGACAAGCTTGGACACTTTTGCTCAAGTTCCCAGGAATCACCTTCACCAGGGGTTCCCGGGTATCATTTGCCACATAACGTCAGTCTGGGTCTCTCTGTCACTGGTCTGTACACTACATACTCACTTTTTCATTTACACCAAGCACTAAGCACCCCCACCAGGTGCCAGGCCCTGAGGCCCTAGGGCTCTCAGAGATACGGCAGGAAATAAGCTGCTAAATTCTAAACTGGTAAAGAAAAAACAAACAGATAGAGTAATCCCGTTTATATGCAAAGTTTCAGTTACCTGCCATTCACGGTCCAACAATATTACATGAAAGATTCCAGAAACAATCCTTAAGTGTTAAAGTGTACACCATTCTGAGCAGTGTGATGAAGCCTCATGCCTGTCCACCTGACACACAAACCATCCAATCACATGGTGATCCACACTGCATGCGTCGCCCTCCCGACAGCATCCATCTTGGTTACCTGACTGGCAGTCAGCGTATCAAATGTCTGTGTTCAAGTAGCCTTTGTTTTAAATGGCCCAGAAGAATAGTGATACGGTCAATGTGCATATGCCAAACAGAAGCAATAAACTGCTTCCTTTCATCAAAAAAGGTGAATGTTTATCATAAGAAATGAAAAAGCAGTGTATTCAGGGTGAAAACAACATGTGCGTATGTGTACGTGTGTATATATACATGAAGTATATATATAGAGTTTCATTCTATCTGTGACTCAAACATCCACTGGGATCTGCAGTGCATTCCCTGTAGGAAAGGGGACATTACTGTATTAATTACAGGCAGAAGCATAAACATACACACTATAGAAATAACTTAGCAAGAAAATAACATGCGCGAGGGAAGTGGACTGGATCGTGGAGCGGAGATCCCCTGTGAAGCTCACAGGGAGGAGGCGGCAGGAGGGCAGAGCCCTGAACAGCGCTGCGTCCACGCGGAGAAAGGGCGCTCTGCTCAGGGCAGGGAGGACAGTGCCCTGAGGCCGGGGCGTGCCTGGCCCGGACACGGGCAGGGTGCTCCTGTCCTTTACACCCTACCTAGTGGACAGGCTCGCTCAGCCGTGGGCAGTCAGGCACACGGGCCACCTTGCAGAGAGCACGTGGCCATGGGGCTGGGAGGGGCAGAGGCTGCCATCCTTTACGGCTCCCACTGCCTTCCCCACAGAGCTGCTGCCAGCAACGTGCCCTTTCCAGTCTCATGTCCCTTGCAGAGTCTCATCTGTTGTGCCACATGAACAGTACAAAAGGTTTCTGCAAATAAACTGTACCCTGCCAGCCTGGGCTGGCCCCTTCTGCTAGGTAAATTGGGTGAGTGGCCTGTGGGCCAAGCTGTACTCTCTTGTATTTCTCTAAAGGAACGGGAGGCACGCAGTCCTGCAAAATCCTTGACAATTTGCCTAGTAACCCAGGATTATGGGAACAGCGTGACCCACTTTGCACAAGATACCCAACTGCACTGCGGGCTGCCTGCCTGCTCAGCTCCCCACTTCCAGGCGTGGAGGGCGAGTGATGTCACTCTCAGTCACCCCACTTCCAGGTAGCCTGAGCAGCCTGGGTTAGGAGAACACAGCTGTTGTGTATAACTGTACTAGCAGAAGATCGTGCAAGGAATTGGGCCTCCTGGCAAAGGAGCTCTGGTCCTACACACTGCAAAAGAACAAGTCATACTTTGATCTGGCTGGTTCCTGAAAAGTGACAGGAAAAGGGACGTGACAAAGGTTATTCAGCACCTCCTAGAAACTAGACCCTGCTGACATGAAGTGAAGGCATCGCTTCCTATCCTCTAACCCAAAATCTCTGACTGTCACTGAACACCAGGGTCACCCCAAATCACACGTCACAACGAAGAAATCCTGGTAACTGGGAAAATACACTTACTGTGCATCATTGGAAGTATCTTGACTGACACTGGTCATCCTCTTTATAAACTACCTTATATTTACAGAGACATCTGAAAAGCAGGGCCGAGGTGTGAAGTATTTCTGAGCTTCATCTGAATCAGCCCCTCCACTTACTAGCTCTGTGGCCCCCTGCACGTCCCTGCCACGTGTACCAAGTGCCTTCGGACCTGCAGATCCTTAGGCTTGCATTCAAGACAAAGACCAGAACAATCACAGTACGCAGTGTAGGAACGTGGAGCTACTGAACAGAGAAGAGTACTGCTCAAATCTCCAGAGACAGCCTTGCTCATCTGTCCCCCCATCTGCGCCGTCTACGTGTAACATCTGCCCAGCTAAATCCTGTCTGGGAGACTGAGAAGCATCAGTCTTACTCTCAGCTCACACCCGGAAGAGGAAGCGCTGCAGCAAACTTATACAGCCAATCAGTCCCTCCACTCCAACAGGGAGCATAGGGGGCTACTGGGGGTGCACAGAGACTGTGGCAGAGTGAGTTGCCACTATCACAATTCTCGGCTATCTGAGGCCAGGCATGGCGGTTCATGTTTCTAATCCCGGTACTCAGGAGGCTCATGAGTTCCCAGGCTAGCCTGAGAAACTTAATTTCTGTTTCAAGAGAAAAAAAATTCATCACCGTGAGAGTGAAAATGCTTTTTTTTTTTTTTTTTGCAGAAAAAGTGAGAAAGCTGTCCATCAAATGACAGGTACTAAAACCTTACGGCAAATCTGTTTTAAAAATTATATATGTATATATGCATGCTGGGTATGTGGCCCAAGCCTATAATCCCAACTAGCAGCTGACAGGAGAAAATTCCAATTCTGATGATGGTCTGAACAACTCAGTAAGACCCTGTTTCAAAATAAAGGGCCCTGGCTCAGCAACAGAGCACCCTAAGCTTCCCAATATCACAAATACATGTATACACAGACACATGTGTACACACACACACACGCACACACACACACACACACACACACACACACGCACACACACACACACACACACACACTGGCTTATGAATCACAGTAAAGAAAACTGATCTCCTAAACCCACAGTCACGTCAGTGGACAAGTGAAAACTATTAGGGTCCAGCTTTGGTTGCTGGCTGCACAGGTTATACTGGCAGATAGCGGACAGTTTGCTCTGAAAGTCCTCCACCCCCACCTGGGAAATCAGTCAAGTCACACTCCTTTTGGTTTTAAAATACATTTTATTGTAGAACTATGACTTTTGTGTAGCATAACTTCATCATTTCTTGTTTAACTTTGAGAGCTCACTACAAGTGAGTCAACGGGCGAGCTTACAATGAATGCATGCGCTGCAACCCCTCATGCTGTTAAGGGTCAGCCTCGGCTAAGTGGGTACGGATGCCCACTGTTATGTCACTGTTTCTTGAACTGAAAAGGTTTTTCCAGGCTGGGAAAGATCGGCTCCTAAAGAAAGGAGGAAAAGCATCAGACCTTGCTTAGAAATGTTAAAATACATACAGGACTATAAAGGAAAGAACACTTCAGTGTCAACAAACTCTCAGGTATAAAGTACCCTGACAAAAGAATCCCCCTGCAAGGCTGGCATGTAAATGAATGATGCTGGCGGATTGAATTCTGGCTCCATGAAGATGCCTGCCCATATCAACAGTGGGGCCTCCTGCTAGACCAGTCCATTCTTTTGGCCTCTGAGCCTACAGTCACTCTCTTTCTCTGGTAGAATTCCCATACTTCTGAACCTTCATTCTAAAGGCACAATAAATTTGTACCATGATGAAACCATTTCTTGCTGCCATACATACAGAGAAAAAGAGCACCACCTGTTCAGGGTCTCGGGCCAGTACCTCAAAGGCAGAACACCGTGATGTTCTTCGAAGCAGTGCCCCATTCGGCTTCCTGGTCAGGACAGGCAGAACCACCTTACTCTGGCAATAATGAATCATACCTGGAGGGAAGGTTCTCAATGTTCCAGCCATCAGGATTTTCACCAGGGTACAAACCAAAATAAGATTAGTCAGAGTCATGAAGAAGCTTCCACCTCTGTCCTTGGCTGCCACCAATTAACTTACGAAGTTTCTCAGAGCCTGGGGGCATTGCTCACTGGCAGAGCACTTTCCTAGAATGTGTGTGGCCCTGGGCTGCATCCCTAGCGCATGTGTGGGTGTGCACACATGGTACAATGTCAACCACTACTGGAGAAAGACTCTCATTTAAAGTAGAGTCACCCAGTAGCACTGCTCTTGAATGAATCAGCTGTGGTCCTTTTCTCTCCATTCCACTTTTCTTCACTTCCAACCCTTTATCCTTTCTCCAGGACCATCAGATGTCCCAAAGCCATGTCTCCATGGCCTTTTGGCTACACTGTCTAGACCACTCCTTTGGTGCACAACAACTTTCGTGCTGCTATGACCTGGATACCCTTGGTATTGCAGGAACTCCACACCTTCCTAGTTAGAGCCCAGCCTTATCAAGGGCAAGGACTCTGACACATTCTAAGCAGTGATTATGTGAGGGTAACACCGTAAATGGAGAAACATAACTAGATACAACCACTTCCACAACATAAAAGGAGGACAGAGACACACAAGCCCACACTGGTAGCTCCCTAAATTCTACAGAAGCCACTTCCTCAGGGAGTGCGTCCTCAACGCTAATAATGATGGCAGCTCACAGATGCTCTGCTCTTGTCTTCTATGCGATCAATGAAGACATTATGAACAAATTTTTAAAATAACCCCCCCCCACACACACACACTTTTCTAGCTGTGGAAAAACTTTCTCAGCAGTAGGAAAACTTTTTTAGCAGTCTTTTTTCTAATATATTCTTAGAACTTAGTATCCTAGGGCAATTCTTACTCATAGTTAAGGAACAGAATGTACCTTAAGTTCAAAGGTTCAGAGTTCTTCCCATGGCTCTCAGCAGGCTGAGCCGTTAGGACACGAACCCCACATACCAATCCACTTAACAGACAAACAGGGGACGTTCACAACTGTAGGAAATTGCTCTTACTATCTTAAAAGGGCCAACATAATTTTCATTTGAAATCCAAGAACAAAAACTGGTGATGACTTGCTTGGGCAAAGTCCACTCTGTCACTTGGAAAAAAGAAGTAACCAAGGCAGACTGCTGCAGATTGACTCAAACTCAGAACTCCGTTCCCAGTTACTAATTAATGCCCCCATTAGTGCAGAGAAGCCGGGCCAACGATCTACCCGATGGCGGATCTTTACATACTGGGCTGGCTCACTTCAGGGCTCTCAATGATTTCTAGAATGACCATTCTTCATACTTAATCAGATGTTTGAAAGGCAGATGACCCAATGAGTTACCAAATATTTGGTAAATAGGTACAAAGAGTACACTGCCAAACAGTACACTGCTTGTTAGGAAAGGACGGTGACAGAGACAGGCATGATTTCTGTTCTCCTAAAACTTAAGTAGCAAGTGAGGTAGGCCAACCATGTTTGATTAGCAGTGACTGAGAGTGCACAGGGAGCCGGCCAGCCTGGGTGCAGATCCCTGCTCACCAGCTGTGTGACCTCAGGCAAGTCACTTGCCCTCCTTGTGCTTAATACGTTTCCTAGTAGATAAACTGACAGAGATTACATTACCAACCTCATGTGACTAAGCGTTAATACACAGAAGATGCTCAGAATAGTGCATGACACACAGGAAATTTTGCAAAGATACATTATTATCTTCGCCACAAAGACTTTTGGCATTGATCAATTTTACATTCAATAATTATGTAAGCTTTGCTGGATCATTACCTGGAATTTCCTACCAGGTATGGACAGTGAAAGCTGGCTCACACTCTGTTGTTATTCTGTATCTTGGATGGAATCACACTAAAATGATGAGCTTATGAGGTATGTAAGACTTGTAAGAAACTCTTCACTCTAAATTCCTCTTGCTGGCCATTAACAATGCCTAGTACAGTGCAGATGTAAATCTGTGTCTGATGAATGTTTTTTGTATTCTTGGCAACTAGCAAATGGTAGGCTGTCCAATAAATTCATTAATTTACTACATAAATGATCCCTGACTTACAAGGGTCAAATGTATGATTCCTCAATGGTATGATGATGTAAAAGCAACACACAGTCCATAGAAACTACACTTTGAAATCTGATCTTTTCTTGGCTAATATTCCCCATGAGGATGTGCCCTCCTGATGGCAGGTAGTGGCAGTGAGTGTCGCTCCCTGTGTGCCAAATATTCAAAATGATAAATAACCAATCCTTACAGCATGCTGCACTGCCACGCTGAGATGGGTTTTTCTGGATGTCACCTGTAACTGGAGAGGTGGCTGAGTTGTCAAAATCAGAGCTTGAGTGGAGCCTAAATTGAAACCCAGGTCTCTGCCTTTTGCTCTCAACACCCATGCACCCTTTCCAGAGAGCATCTTCATATGTTTGTTTGGAAAATAGTGGCACAATGGTTTGGTATGGTTTGAATAACTTTATCTATGACAGTAAGATATAGAATTAATGCAATTTAAAATAACATTACCAAGTTTTTAAAAAGCTCAGACAATATAAAAACCTAAGATGCTTGAAAAGACAGGCCTCAGAAATTCCTCAATCTCTCCCGTCAGAACTAATGCCAGTTTCCTTAGCCTCACTTTTATACGCCCACCTTCACTTCCACCTCACCTCCATCGGTGATGAAATCACAGCTTCTGTGCATAGGTGTCCTGATTACCTGTCTGAATACCTGCCCACTTATTCATAACCTCCACTGAGCTCTACGCTTCTCAAGGAGGAACCTCTGACCTTCCCATCTGTATCTCCAGAGAGCCTAGACCTATGCAAGACAGAATGCTGATTGTGGGTTGGAACCATGAAGAAATGAGTGAATGCATGAATGGATGAAGGCCTTCATGTCCTCGAGTTTCACGCCAGTGGTTCTCAAATTTGGCTGCATCTGAGAATCACCTAGAAGC
Source organism: Ctenodactylus gundi (assembly GCA_004027205.1). Classification (NCBI taxonomy): domain Eukaryota; kingdom Metazoa; phylum Chordata; class Mammalia; order Rodentia; family Ctenodactylidae; genus Ctenodactylus; species Ctenodactylus gundi. The sequence goes on from PVKB01004473.1 coordinate 86,078, forward strand.
TTAAAACAACAACAAAAAAACTCTGACTCAGTACTCCAGAGGCTGAGAAATCTGTCTTTTAAAAACATTTCCTGAGGAAATTCTGAAGAAGATCCTGCTTTGAAAACCACTGTCACACATACAAGCCTTGGGACTCCCACACAACCTCCTGGAGGTCTTGACACATTGTCATCCTAGTAGTATCCATATATTTATCGTCTTGCACTGACAGACTGGAGACTAGGACAGTGGTCCCCAATCTTCGTGACACCAAACACTGGTTTAGGACTTCCGGTCAAGATGGAGGCTGAGTAACAGTGCTGCACAATGTCTCCTCATTGACTCACTTAAAAAGTCAGAAATTTAGTTAGAAAAAGTATGTTCAGCGCAGCTAGGAAAGAGTGGAGCATCTCCAACAACTGAAAGGAGGCCAGGGAAAGATCAGAAATTCCGAAGGATCATCAAAAGCAGAGGAAAAAAAAAATCCCAGGAAGCCACCACAGGCTGGCTGCAAATGGCTGGAGCTGCAGGCAGCTGTGGATGGAGGAAAGCTCGCAAGGGCCTAAATATCTGATGGAGCTGGGAGAGGACTGAGCACCCCAACAATGGACAGGAGACTGCAGAAAAGTCAGAAATCCTGAAGTCATATTGGAAGAGGAGGAAAAAAGCAGTAGCCTTGGTGCAGTCCGGAGCTGCCGGCATCCACAGACCAGATGGAGCAAAGTCTGGAGCCAGAACCTCAGCCTCAGAGACAGCCAGAAGTAGCAGAACCATGGGGAAATGTAACAAATCTCATACAAAAAGACCTGACACCCCAGAAGATGAATGCAGGGATACTGAAACTGCAGAATGCAAAGATGAAAATGGCAAAAACGATGGTAACTTCTGGACCGAGATATACAGTGAATTAAAGCAGGAAATAAAGCAGAAAATAAAACAGACAGCAAAAGAGCTACACCAACAAATGGCTAAGCTAAAAGCAAGCCTTGAAAAGCAACTCGAGGAGACCAAAGAAGAAATGGAGAAACGTGGTAAGAAATCTCCTACAAAAGGACCTGACACCCCAGAAGATGATACCTGGGATACTGAAATTGCAGAATCCAAAGATGAAAATGGCAAAATTGATGGTAACTTCTGGGTCCAGATGTTCACTGAATTAAAGCAGGAATTAAAGCAGCAAATATAACAGAAAGCGGAAAAGCTATACCAACACATAGCTAAGCTAAAAGCAAACATTGAAAAGGAAAACAGAGGAGACCATAGAAGAAAACATACCAGAAGATAATGAAGGTAATACAAGAAATTAGAGAAGAACACAACAGAGATACAGAAAAATTGAATGCAGATATTCAGAAGTGAAAAACGCACAGGAAATAACAAGCAATCACATTAAACATCTTCAGAATAGAATGTCAGACCTAGAAAATAAAGTGATTGAGCTGTAAACACAAAGTGAAGAACACAAAGTAAATAAGAAAGAAAGCAAATCATTACAATGGCTGATAGATGATTCAAGGAGAAACAACCTCAGAATTGTGGGAGTCCAGGAGAAGACTGAGGACAAAACAAGCCGGACATGTTTAATGAAATAATGGAAGAAAATTTCCCAAATCTAAGAAAAGAAATGAACATGGAACTATTGCAGGCATACAGAACACCAAACAACTTTGATCAGAAGAGATCCTCATGACGACACATCATAATTAAAATTCTAGAAATCCAACACAAAAAAGAATACTAAAAGCAGTAAGAGAACAACAGAAGGTGACCTACAAAGATAAGCCCATCAGGGTAACTGCAGACTTCTCAATCCAGACTCTAAAAACCAGGAGATCATGCAGCAATGTCATCCAAGCACTAAAAGCACATAAATGCCAACCAAGACTGCTATATCCAGCAAAATTATCTTTTAATTTAAAGGGGAAACTTAAAACTTTCCATGACAGAGAAAGCTTAAAGGAATTTGCAGCCACTCAGCCAGTACTGCAGAGAATACTTAAAGGAAGCTTAGTGAAAGGGAGGCCAGTGACACCAATGACCCCAGAGGAAAAGCGACAACAGCTAGAGAATGAGCTGAAAAAAGGGATGTTAGTAATCAGTGAAATATGAATAAATAAGTTATGAAAGCTAAAAAATTCTGAAATAACTAAATTTGCCCTCATATCTGTTACTTTAAGTATATTTATGTGGTATAGATTTAGGTTCATTTAATGTAACAATGTGATATAGTTTTAACTTTGTTTTATTTGTAGCAATTCACTTATTAGGTCACTGATGAAAATTTATCCTAAGAAAACTGACTGAGGTAAAGATAACCCTGTGAATGTACAACTATTGTACCTTCCAGTATTCAGCTAAGGCATTTGAAATTTAACTTTTTTTTCTTCTTTCCCAAATTTACTAGGCTTCTGAGCTACATGCTTGTAGTTATTTTCTAATGTGAACTGGTGGGTAAGGCCAGGTTTAAGAACAGCAACAAAGAAATAGCAAAATATAGTAAAGAAAAAAAAAAAAGCTTTTGGTAAATACCCCATTAAAATGATTGGCTGGATTCAGAGAAGAGGCATCAAGATTTGACTACTGTGACCCATCCAAGGAAGAGGAAGCTGAGTTAGAGTGGTGACTTAAGTGAAATGATTTAGGTGTGGCAGACTAGTATGTTAAACACTGTATGGTTTCTCTGACTTGGGAAAACCCAGAACACAGACATTCTATAGAACCACATGAAGTGATAGCTGGAGCTGGAGGAAGGGATAGGGAGGGGGTGGGAGGGTCAAAAATGGGAAGGAATTGTAAAGTTGTTATGATACATATGTGTACGAAACACCCAAATTCATTGTAAATACTATGTATTACATATGTATATTAATAAAAACAGTGGGGGAAAATATATATAAAAAAGACTGGGTTAGCTGAAGACCGTTCTCTCATGGGGGATGAGGGGGCCTTGCTCTACAGCAGGTTGTTGGAGGGTAGCTTTGAAATGGCAGCAGCCGCAGAGGAAGGAGGTGGAGGTTCACCCGCTGCTCACCTCTTGCTCATTGCTCATCTGTCCCAGAGGCTGGACCTCGCAAGGCCAAGTGGTGAGGACCCCTGCTCTAAAGAACAGACTGTTTTATTTCAACAAATTGTGTTACAATTCCTTTCCTGCTCTAAATTCCCCTGCTGAGAAAGGGAATCTTTCAAACCAACACTCAGGATGAAATAAAATCTCATCACAATAGAGATCAGTGCTCCTATCTTTCAAACACTGCATCACTTATAACCAGAGTGCATTAAGTAGTTCAATCGCTTCTTCCCGTTTGATGTGATGATCCCCAACACCTGCCACCACCTCCTCAGCCAGGAGTCAGCAGTGTCCCATTTACTGAAGCTCAGAAAGGGCAGGGAATTTCTCTGTCCTGCTCTCTGTAATCCCTAGCAGCTGTTCTTGGCACACAGAAGAAATTTAGTAACTCCTTGCTTAATCACACTCAACTGGAACAGGACAGGAGGCCCCTGGGCTGCCATCACCAAATCTCAGCACAGCACACGCTTGACCGCAGTCAATTGTGTACTTCCCCGGAAGGAGGTATGGCAGGCAACAGGAGAACCTGGACACCAGCTGGCAGATGCGAACCCTAGCTCCGCTACTGTCAGTCCTGAGACCTGCCACTTCCTGTTCTCTTACCTAGACTAGATGACCTTGAGTTTTGTATCTAGGAGAGGCTGCCTCTGTCACGAATGCCAAGACCTCCTCTGATTTGTATGCCCTTACGTGGTGGCCTCCTGCACTGAATTACAGTCCTGTGCGCGACCAACAGAACATAGCCAAGAGATATACATCATTTCTGGAATGAAGTGAAAAGATACAGTGGCTTCAGTCTTGGCCAGTTGCTGGGTTTCTCCATCACTACCTTCACTACATTTGGGCAACGCCAACTGCCATGTCTAAGCAGTCCTACAGACAGGCCAAGGTGACCAAAAAACTAAAGCCTTCTGACAGTGGCTACCAGAGTAAGCTTAGGAGCAGATCATGTGGACAAGCCAGCTTGACATACCCGCGGCAGGGCCATGCACTCATGAAAGACTCAGCTACGACTAGTCAGCTGGCTAAGCCTCTCCAGGAAGCCTGGCTTTCAGAAATGGTGTAAAGCTGGGTATGGTTACACTTACCAGTAATCTCAGCATTTTGGGAGGCTGAGGCAGAAGGATCACAAGTTTGAGCACAGCTTGGGTTCAATCCCTAGCTGTATAATGATGGGCAGGGGTGTGTGTGGGGGGGGAGAGAGATGGGGGGATGGGGAGATGGGGACGGCATAAGAAAAAAAAGTTATGAGACAAGACATGTTTCAGCTAAACTTTAGAGGAATCTGTTAGTAACACATTAAAGGCTTAGAGATTGTGCAGTCAGGGAGCTGGAATTAGTTCCTGATGTCACCTTTCCTTTCCTTGCCTCCCTTCAGGTTATTATACAACCAAGGCACCAGTTACACACAAGCCTAACAAAAAGTTCCCCCACACTTAACTGGAACTGAGGAGGAAAATGCAGAGTCTCTTACCTAAGTGTACAACGTGTTTAAGAAAGCAATACAACATTTTTATTACTTCCCTGAGACAAGGGACTTAACATTTACTGAATATCTACTATGCACCCAGCTTTTTAATTACTCAAGAACTATCTTCATTTTCCAGATGATGGAACCAAAACTCAGATTTTAAGGAACTTAACAAGCAATGGCCCTTAGTCACCTCCAAGCTTCTATGGCAAGATGACCAACTATTCTGGTGGGCTTTTTTGGAGGGGAAGGAGGTTCCTGAAAGTCTGATTTTATTTCTAAAACTAGGAAATTTCTGGACATCAAAGGAGATATTGATCACTTTGTTTGCTGCTCAGAGGCTCAAAAAGCTGTGCCTGAACTTTGGAACAGTTCCAAAGCTTGTGCTCTTTGCAAATCGCAGTTGATCTTTTTAATGTGCATCTCAGAGCTATCATCTGGCAGCTTATGATCTGCAATGAATTTTGAAATGTCACCTATTAAAATGCAAAACCACAAACCTTTCCGTCTCTTGAGTACTCAAGAAAGACTGCTGTATTTTATTTTTCTCTTAAAAGTGAAAAAAAATCCAGTTTTGGTTCTTATGACATATATTAACATGGAAATTTTTCAGTTTAAGATTCTGTAAGTTTCTGGTTCAAAACAGCAATTGAGTCCACCAAGGATATGGCAACTCCCCTGGGCTTCAGCGGACTCTCCAGTATGGAGACAGTGGGCTCTAGACACAACTACGGCAGGCTGTAACGTAACTTTTTCCTTTACGACCTCAGCCCAGCAGCCAACGGACACCACCACGGTGGGGACTGCAACGTGAGCAGTGCTCCTGTGGCACCCATGGCTATATGCAAAAAGACAACAGCACATGAAGGCAAGGAGAAAATGGAATATTTGGGATCAACTGCTGGTGGGAATGACAAATGGCACATCTGCTATGGAAAATAGTTCAGCAGGGGCCCAAGAAGTGAACCGAACTCCCAACACAACCAAGCAACTCACACATACAGACCCAAGAAAAATGGAGACACGTGTCTATAAAAAAACCATACACAATACTCACCACAGCATTCCAGCAGACACAAGTATAAACAAGAAGCACTAGAGCCACTTGATGGAAGGCAATGTGGCCACAGAGAAGATACCACAGAGGATGACCTTCAAGAACACTGTCAAGTGACAGGTGCCACATATCAAAGGTAGGATTCCACTTGTATGAAATGTCCAGCTAAAAACAAAGGACCGTAGAGACAGAAAGGACAGTCACGGGTGTCAGGGGCTGGGAAAAGAGGCAGAAAGGACACTTCTTGGTATGGAGTTACTTTGTTTTGTTTTCCATGTAATTAAAATGGTCTGACATTATATACTTAAAGAAAAACTAAAACTAAACTTCAAAATAAAAAAGAGGTACTTTTTTTTGAGACACGGTCTCATTCTGTAACCCAGGCTGCTCCTAAACTCACTATGTAGCCCAGGGCGGCCTTGAACTCAACACAATCATCCTGTCTCGGCCTCCCAAGTGCTGGGATTGCAGGCAGGTAACCCCATACCAAGGTTATGTGGTTCCGGGGAATAGAACTTAGTGCCTCGATCTTGCTGGGCAAATGCCTTTATCACTGAGCCATTTCTCCAGCCCAAGAGGTACTTTTTTAAAGCTTAAAAATTCTGATACTCAAACTTATTTGTATAAAGCTACACTAAGGAAATAAAAACAGACATGCATCCAGAATTACCTAAAGATTGTTGTGGTGGTCTGGATCTAGAATATCCCCCAAAAGCCTCAAGTTCCTACACATACTGTGTAGGAAGCCAGGGCATGGCTGGAAAGGGGCGGGTGCTTGGGGCTTGATCCAGAAGGGTGTGTCCCGGTTCCACCCTTCTTCTCTGTCTCTTCTTCCATGCTGTAAGGATCTCTGCCCCAGGAATTCTGGTTCCAGCTCTAGCTGCAGCCCCATGTGATTCCATTTTTCAGCTACCAACCTGTAAATGGACTGAGACCTTCTGAAACTGTAAGCGACAGGAAATCTTTCCTAAGTTGTGGATGTCGCTGAGCTACAGTGATGAAAAAGTAACTAAGACAATCGTCATCAGTGAATCAGTGATGTAGCAACTACAGAAACACTGGGCGGGGGAGCATTCATGAAATATCCGCCTGGGAAGAACCAGCTACAGATATTAGGGTACAGGGAAAGAGTAGTAAGCAATCGTGAAAACGAAGTTACTGAGTGTCTACTCCAGAGAAACGAAAGCATGCTCCCAGCAGACCGCAAGCGCAGCAACCCTGTGTTCTACAGGCGGAGGGCAAACTGCTAAATCTGCACCATGGAGCACTAGTCAGCAATGAAAAGAGCAAATTATTGATTTTGCAACTGAGTTGGACCTCCAGAGACTGAAGCGAAAATGGCCAATCCACTTACATGTCTTTTTTAAATGCCAAAATTACAGAGATGTCGAAGAGCCTGGGGGTCCCAGGAGCTAGAGATGAGGTGAAGGCAGAAGGGCAGGGGTGGGGATAAAGTGACCCACACAGCAGAAGCTGCTACGGGACGTCAACATCGTGGGTGTGACACTGCATTATTTCTTACAACTGCACATGAATTGACAAGCCTCTCAAAAAGCTTAATTTTAAAAAGTCCACAACAGCAAGGAAAGCCAACTAACAGGACTATGTATTTGAATAATGTGAAAACTCAGGGAGCACCTGCAACCTCATTGCTCAGGCTAGTGACTTTCAAGTCATAACTTACAGGAAGGTCTGTGCTGGGAAAGGACCCACTGAGCTGGCAGCGCCTGCCCTGACAATAATCCTTTCCTCAGAGCTGGCGCTTCAAATGCTCTTAAACTTCCCAGTGGCCTAACTTAGCTCCCCAGTAAATACGGATCTATCTAGACCACTCAGGTGACAGGGTGACTGTTCTGGTCAACCTAACGCTCTGAATCATTTCAAGGGACTCATCTCACTAAGAGGCCAGCTTTCAAAGACCCAGAAAATGACAAAACTGCCGAGCCAAATCCTCCTGAATAAAAAGTTTTAATTGATGACTCTGGCTTTTTGTGACCTTGAATGAGTTCAGAGCCAGAACTATAGATGCCAAATCTCATATTGCAAGACTGTACATCAGCAGACACAGATAAGCAAGATAAATATATTCTGGCTTTGTGGCTTAATATGTAAGTTCCTGCAATTGGTGGGTTTCCTTAACACTTTCTTTAAATTAAATGAAGAAAACTATATCAAGTTTAAGATTTCAGATGTTTCTATAACAAAAGTTTGGTGTATTATGGAAAAAAACATAAAACTATGCCTTTTTCTGCCTTTTAGGCCATTTTCTTACCAATCCACCACTCAGTGTGACTGCAGTCCTTAGGGTGCCCTGCACCCTGTCTGCAGGAAGGAGCTACCCCAACCCCAGAGCCCCAAGTCTTGGGATGCTTTTCAGAAAAAGTGGTGGTGACATCTTCTCCAGCCCTCTGGAAATTCTCCAGCGACAGCAGACCCCCTCCTGGCAATGCTTCTCCTCTTTTCACCAAGTGCTACTCTGAACAAACCTGCGAGGGCTTGAAGCCCCCTGACAACCATTTAAGGTGAAGCACTCAGAATTAGGCCTGAAGGTGATTACATTTTAGTAGAACTGCCAAGGATTTTAGAAAGTCATGTTAATGTAACTGAATCTCCTGACTGGCTGATAAGATTTTTCCCTTCATTTCAGCTCTCCCTCAGTACCAATATTCAACTCTAAGTTGTCATAAAAGCCATTAAGCTGTGGCAAAATGAAGGCAGGAAAGCTAGTGATCCAATTAACGTGAAGTCAACTGGATGCCCAACTACACAGCCAGAACACCAAGAGAGAGACACCAAAAAGTCTCAAGTGAGAATTAAAGACACAGGTAAGAAAGAGGGAAAAAAGACACAAGAGAAAATGATCAGTGTGTAGGAGCTGTAGAATTTGTTTCCTGGAAAAGTCAACTGGGTGTGAATTTTAGGAAAAGAACAGATTGTAAAGTGGTTTTATGTGCCTTTACTAGTATCAAATGTACGGGAGGCTGTAAAGCCGCTGGTAGGGACAGAGGACATGGTCCCCAAAGATCAGAAATCTAGCTACTATCTAATGGAGAACCACATCTTTTAAAATCTCATTTCAAAATACAGAAACTCAGTACAAATTCACAAAAGCCCAACACTGCCCCCACACACCAACACCCCCCCACACATACCCACCCCTCCCCTCAAAGGCAAGACCATTTAACTGATACGGAACAGATGTAAAATGGCACACAATATCTCAGCTTAGTTTTGAAAAACTATCACGATTTTTTCCTGTGCAGAATCAAAAGAAAACAATTATGTAAAAAACACAAATGTGACTAGAGAAGCAATGACACATCTCAAATGCATGGCGTTTTCCCAATGACTTCTGCTATGTACATGTAAAATTTAATATATGCTACCAGGATGAAAGAGGAAGAGAGAATATTTTAACTGGTTTTAGCTGCTAGTACAAAGATGGGATGGCTTAAATAACAGACAGTGGCAGCACATTTGGTTCCTGGTAAGGGCCTTCTTGGAGGCTTGCAGATAACCTGAGTCCCACTTGGAGGGTGTTGGTCACTCTTCCTCTTCTTACAAAGGTACTAATTCTACCATGCGGGCTCCAACTTAATGACCTCTTGTAATTCTAACACCCTCTATAGCCCCACCTCCCAACACCACCCCAGGGGGGATTAGAACATGTGACTGAGGAGAGGGGAACACACAGCACCCTGACCACAGCATGGAGAGAGTTTACCATTTTGGAGGCAAAAGAAATGACTCTTTATCTACAGAAAAATCACTATTTAAAATAATTCTCCTAAGTCATTTTCCCTCATATCCTTCACTCAGTCAAGCTATCAAAAAACACATCACCTCTGCTTATGAAAATACTATCCTCCAGGTGTCCGCTCTAAGTTAGTCATCTGGCCTTTGGAAAATTATTTTTCTGTAGAAATGTTAATAGTTCTTAATCTTTTATAAGTCACAGATCAATTGTAAAAGTCAGATTGGAATGCAAAGAAGACCTACTCCCTATCCCCGAATGACAGAGTCTGGATAAGACAGATTTATGGAGTCCAGCACGTCTTGGGAGTCCTCAGTGTCCAAGAGCCCCAGCTGCCAGTGTCTGCAAGGTCTCCAGAGCAGCCCTGAACTACTCAACTCAGGTAAGTGGCACTCACAAAGTAACAGGTCCTCATTATCTCTCAGAGAAAATGTAATAATCTGTAGCAGGCAAAATCTGAGGCAAGTCCTGCGGCTCTGACTCCACCCTTAGCAGGACACAGAGGTGACCCTGGCAAGCATGAAGTTGTACCGAGCTCCATGATGAGAAGGACCTCGCTTACACTTCACGTGGGGATTACATGAGACGACGGAAGCACGTGCACACATGTGCAAGCAAGCACCTAAGTCCATAGTAGCTACTTTTATTCTTTTTAGCAACTATGAGCAAACAAACATTGAATGAGCTCTTATAGGCATGAAGATAAATGAATCCACCAGAAAATAACCCTGCTTTCGAAGAGGTTGGAGTCCAGCAAGGGAGTGTAATGAGATACACTCAGACACACATGCCCTTTCTCATCCACGGTTTCGAAGTTGTATCTCCTGCAGTCCTGCCTACTGCCAAATGACTAGAACAATAAGCTATCATTTGTGACCGTATATTCTGTCCTTTTTATCTTCAGTTTCTGAAGCGGCCATGGGAGAATTTCAGAGCCATACAGATAAAGGATATTTTTCTGTTGGAACACTGGAGTACTTTAGGCTTCAGGAGCAGAGTCTCTCAGACTTACTCCTGACACCCACTCTCTTCCCCAGGGTGGGCCATAGAAACTAAAAATGCTCCTATTCCCCAGCCTTTCTGCCTTGGCTCAGAGCTAACTGTGGATTCTTTGACCTGCCTTGGGTGGCAGCAGCAGAGCCTAAGACTTCCCATTTCAGAAGGGGTCTTGCCCCACACCTGGACGGAGGGAATGCTGCACAGAGAGGCACAAAGGATCTGGGCAGGCCTGGCTGTGTTTCCCCACTGAATGCTGAACAGCCTTCTGTCCAGTCACATTTCTACATGGGTGTTCATGCTTCAGTTATGTCTATGTAGCAGTCACCATGAAAAGCACAAAAGCACTGAGGTCTAAGAGCATTGAACAGCTCAACACGTGGAGGCTCACAGGGACAGGAAGGCCTGAGCTGGGGACCATTCCACACTTGCCTATGTATCTTTTCCTCTGACCGTTTATTTGCATCCTTTAAAATGTCCTCTACAGTGAACCTGTAAGCACAGGGTTTCCTTGAGTTCTCTGAGAAGCTGTGGGAAATTAATGAAAACCTTGGAGGGGGGTCATGGGAACCCCAATTTGTATCAATTGGTCAGAAGCTCTAGAGTTGACCATTGGGCTGGGTTTAAGGTTTGACAGTTGGAGATGGGGGAGGAGACAGGCAGGGAACAAGAGAGAAAAATGAAAGCCAATTGAAAACAATCTGGGGTAGGGGTTGAGCATGGGAGCAGTCAGGAGGACAAGCGGGAACGGTGATCAATAGCATCAGAAAACTCATACCCCAGCTGCCACAAGTGACACTGGCTACCCAAAACCATGACAGAGGGGAGAACTCAAAGACCGCACCGCAGAGATGCCGGGAGCGGGGGTGGGGTGGGGTGGGGGGGGTGGGGGGAGCAGGAAACCCAAGCTTCCGGCTTTCCCTCTCCACCAGGGGTGGGGTGCCATCCAAACAGTAGGAGCACTGGCAGGTCTGGCCCACTGGAAGGCCTGCTCCGTTACTAATTTATTTCATTCATCATCAAGTGATCGTACATTTGTATATAACTTATAGCCTGCTGAGGTTGAAGGCATGACACGTTTTTGATTTAGTGAGTGCCGATCAGTGTAAATTCGCTACTGTACTGGCATGCTTTCCTGTGGGAAGAATAAGGAACGTGAGCTGTGCACTGAGTTCATAAGGTTCAGAAGAAGTCCACGTGTGAGCTAGGACCTATGCCACCTATCTGCACACTCATTTCTCAGTATCTGTGGGGCACTAGCTCCAGGATCCAGGACCCCCCACAGATCCAAAACCCAGATGCTCAAGTCACTTAAATGATACATACTGGCAGGGTGTTTGCATGCAACCTACTCATACATTTTAAGTCAGATGATTCTTTAGGTTACTTACCATACCTAATACAATACAAATGCTCTAAGTCGTTGTTAAACTGTCTTGTCTAGAAATAAAGACAAGAAAGCAAGGCTGTGAGAGTTCAGTAGGGATGCATTTTCCAAATACTTCAGATGCACAGTAGGTTAAATCCAAGGACAAAGAACCCAAGGACACAGAGGCCTGATGCGACAGTGGGTGGAAGCAAGCATTAAGCCAGCTGTGTCCCAACATGAATTACATGCTTAAGGAGGTTGAATTATTTACCAATTTGCTGTTTCCTTCACTAAATGGTCTGCTAATGACTGACTGTTTCCAAGGAAGCTTTCCAAAGGCCTCTTCCTATCCCATTATCATCCCTCCAGGAGGCTCCAAGAACCATTTAGAACCTGACCAAGATCACCATTTCAAATCATGTGTGTTTCTTTTTTCAAGTCTTTTTCTTTGGAGGTTATGATAACAAAAGTAGCGAGCACTAACTCAGTCCTTACTCTCTACCAGTCAATTTACAAGAATGTTCTACTTAATCTTTATCCCAGCCCTCTCACACATCACTTTTCCCAGAGGAGTACACTGAAGCACAAGGCAAGAAAGTCATTTTCCCATGGTCACACAAGCACAGGCAGACTAATGTGAGTCTGTTCTTTCAAGCACTGTACCTATTACCTCCTTGTGTCAGTCAGGATTTCCATGACTGTAACAAAATACCTGAGATAATGCACTTAAAATGGGGAAAGGCTTCCTTTTCTGATTCATAGTTCTGGAGGTTTCAGCAGATGGTCCACTGGCTTGAGTCTTTCGGGGCCTACAGTGAGGCAGCACAATATGGTAAGAGGGAAAGAGAGAGGAGGGCCCAGAGTCCCAACATTCTCTTCAAGGGCCTAACTTCATTCCACAAGGCCCCAGTTCCTGAAGGTTCCACACCCCCCTAGTGATCTACAGGCTGACAACCAGGCCTGTAACACACTGGCCTCTGGGGAACACATTTAAACTCTAGCACTTGGTTATATAAATAGAAAAATAAATGTTTGTTTATTTGCTTTTTGAGACGGCATCTTGCTCTGTTATGCTTATTTGTAAAAATTTGGAAACAGAAGAGAAAAGTGTCATTTTGAAGTAAAAACAAAAAGAGTCAGAATACAGCAGAATTCACAATCTTCTCTTTCTAAACAGAGTCATCCTGGGCTCTGGTCACCTCATGTGGCACATTTCCTTCTTGGAATAAGACTGACCAAATCAGATGGCATGGCTCATGAGGAGCACTTAGCATGGAGCTATGCTATTATTACATAATAATCCTATGCTTTAGTAAGAACATATGTTTATAATCTTAAGTTCTGACACTACGGTTATTGTCTCTATGCCCCTAATACATTCTAGAGCATTATTTTTGTAAACACTTTCAGTTATCCCTCCACTATGGGTCATTTAATATTTTTAGGCTTCTATTACTCTTGTATAATATCACAACAAGCATTTTTGCACATAAAACTTGAGCTATATATTAGGTCATTTCCATGATGAGACTCCATGAGGTCAAAGAATCTCAATATATAGTACAAAATTCCTTCTCGCATTTTTACCTATGACATGAACATTCCCAACAGTGGGGTCGATGTGAGCAGCACACCCAAGTATGGCCAGAACTGCCTAATATCACAGAAAAACACTTTTCACTAAAATAGAATAAAATGCTCCACAGGTATATAAAAAACGTGAATCATACAGAAATCCTGATGGCTCATTAACTAAATAATGACCATATATACATGACAATTTGTGTAAATAACGAGCCAGTTCTGACTAACACAACAGAAAAATGAAGTCTGTGTTCCTGGCTTTCTAAAGGATTAATTTGTAACTCTAAGCTGGTATTTGCAAACTGGCCACTTGCATTAAGAGCTTTCCTTCTAGGTTATTGGTAAACAGTAAATGGAATTGTCTGCATTCCACACACACACAAAAAAATCCCTCACAAACCAAAGAGCTAACCCTAGTTATTTTGAAAACCTGTAAGAAGTACTATGCCTTACATAAACAATAGAGACTTTGGGAACAGGCAAGGTTTTAGAAAGCCCAGTTCAAGTATTTGTACTAAATGTCTCTTCTGTCTAGGGATGTGGATTTTTTTTTAAAAACTGTATCTTCAAACTCAACCACAAAGGAGTCCTATAAAAAACCAGTCAATTCCATTCTGGTGAAAGAGGGCAGAAAACCTCTATTTTCAAAAGCCAATGTTTCATGTGTTTAAAAACTTAGAGCAAGAACACACTTTCAGTGGACTGCTTAACTGTGTATACGACAATCTGCAGAAGACAGGCCATCTTTTCTGATCAATAGCTGAGTCAGCCAAATTCAATTTATCTCCTTACTATTATTACAAATAAGGCAGCATGAAACAGCTTGATTTTTCCGTTCCTGTGTGGAGGTACTAAGTGAACAGTCAGAAAAATATTTTGACTTTGCTTGCAGAGAAACTTCATGTGCTTGCCAGAGGATACAAGGAGAAACCCAGAGTCCTCGCCTGCACTGTGCAGCTCAACAGCCACACCCAGAACAAGTAAGTGACCTAACTCGAATCAACCAACTCTGACCTGGGTTATAAAATCCTCACAGCAACAACCGACCCACTATCTGAGAATTAAGTCACACTGAAAGGAAACTCCGCCAGCAAGAGTCTGGCAAGTACAGAGACAAACTGTTCAAGGAATAACAGGATGAGATGGTGTTAACTGTGGCCCAGCATCCAACAGATCTTGCCTCATTACAGATGATAAAGCCTCATTACTGAACTAAGAGGATCTTGTCAGGACACCATGAATATTCTTCCTTTGGTGACTTCTTGGTTTCAAGGTCAGAACATTTCAAAAAAAAAAAAAGAAAAAGAAAAGAAAAAGAAACAAACCAAGATAACAATAATAGTAGCAGTAACACTAAGCATGTAGTAGGCCTTTGGCATCATCCTAGGCATATCACATGAACTACTTAATCCTAACAAGCCTGTAAAGGATCACTTTCCCATTTGCAGGCTCACACACTAGAAATTATGGAGCATGTAACTGGTGGAAAATGGGATTCAAACTCCAGCTGTTGGCTCTACCTGCCACTCAGAATAGTTTAAATTTAATTTTGTGGGCCAGCAAAACAGGAGAGTACATCAAGTGAGCAATCTGCAGGTAACTGTGACACCCTAGGGGTCCCTCATAGTAACCTAAGGTTTTGTGAGAAATAATTTATGCCCCCGGTAACCGAGCACCAAGGCAACGATGAGCAAAACAGAATGTCGGTGAAGCAGCCAACAGTTACAATGCTCCGTGACATGCTGGACTTCCTTTCTTCCCTCCCATTCAAATCAAATATCACACAGACTTTGGTGTCCTCAGAACGGAGTAAGTGAGGTCCTACCAATTCTTGGGTAGCAGGCTTGCTCATAAATGACAAGAAAATCCAGTGATAACATGCTTTCAGAGGGACTGTGACCAATAATGCCTGAAGTGGACCCTTCTGGTCTAGAAGAAGGATGACATGACACGGGCTGAGAAGTGTCGGCTGTATTCGGTGCTGGCTGGCTTCTACAGTCAGAATGATTAATTAGTGTCTCCTGCAGTGTTTTAAAATGTGTATATGCAGCAGTAAGAAAACGGGTGTAGCAGGACCGGAATCCTGCACATGGGTAGGCTGAGGCAGGTTCCAGCCCTGCCTGGGTAACTGGCAACTCGCAAGTTAGCAACTTAGCGAGACACTGTCTCAAATAAACAACAACAACAACAACAAAAGGAGCTGGGGATGGAGCTCAGAGCACAGGCTCTGTGTTCCACCTGCAGTATCAAAAAGGAAAAAAGGTGTGGAACTGTATCTATCTATTGAGTTTAATTACATAGCTTACATAATTAAAATAATTGAAAACATGGGTTAGAACTATGGAATAAAACTTAGCCCAGTGGCAGTGAATCAGTGAAAATACCTCACCTAGGTAAGACAGAAAATTGCAAAATGAGTTACCACTAAAACAACACAAAACAAAACTGAATTTGTCTTGAAAGTAGATCAGAAGGATTAGCATGGGGTCAAATGTAACAAAAAACTTTTAGAGATTGGCCAACATAGAAAGGGCCTGTGGAGATATTGCATAAACACTCCCCTGTCTCTCTCGAGCAGCTGGGGATACAGATTAACCAGAGGCCAAGGGCGTTTGGGGATACTGATAACTGTTCCATGCAGTCTGAAACTAGACAGAAAAGCACTAGGGTAAAGGGCACTTTTATCCCTGTGTGACCCCACATCTAGGCTTATTTTCCAAGCAACAGGAGCAACTTGGTTTACTGGTAGCACTTCCAGAAACGGTGGTGCGTAACTCACCCTCCAAAGCAGAAATCCCCAGTCCCCAGGCAGAGGTCTGGTACCATTCCCTGGCCTTGGAAAGGCCAGGTTGCCAAGAAGGATAAGCAGTGAGCAATGGGTGAAGCTCTGCCTCGGGTCAGTGTGCTCGGAGATTCTAAAGCCGCTGGTGACTGACAGGCAGGAGGGCACCGCCTGCCACATCCTCCTGCTGTTGTTCCCTATTTCGAAGCCATCCTTCAACAACCGCCAGGGAGACAAGCAGCGCCCCGCCTTGGGAGAATGGTCCAACTGAATGGGTCCCTGATGTCAAAAGGTTGGGGACCACTGCTCCTAAACATCATGCTTCACACACTTGATACTCCACTCAGAAACTGCACATGTGTTTAGATGCCCTGTAGAAGGACAAAATGACTAACAGAAAAATCTAGCAAAGGAGAATCACTGGGACATTATTCTTCAGTCTAAAATGCAGCGTCTATAGCCAATGGAGAGAGAGCAACAGTGAGTAAGGACAGCCTGAGCTGTGACATCAGGGTGGGCATCGCGGAAAGGGCTTTCCTTGCTGTGTGAGATGCTGCGACGTGTGCGCAGGCCGAGAAACGGAAATAAAGCTGCTATCCAGGGAGTGGACGTGGGAGCAGGCTGTCCTGCTCTGGGAAGAACTTCACTCTGGGCGTGCCTGAGGATGTTTCAAATTCCACTTCAACTTTATTAAGCAGCCATATAATGGACTAGCATGTGTTAACACTGTGCTTCCCCAAAAAAGCAAGCCAGCAGCAATTTAAAGCCTATTAAACAATGTGGATGCTCCATAAATATTTGTTCAATGAATTAATCCCACGCAGAGCATCAGAAGCAACTTTATATAACTGGAGCCTGGCCAGGTTTCTCAGGATTTTACAAGACAGGGCCCAGAAGGCAAAATGCTGGTAGGTGGTTAGGGCTGGAGGCACAGCGTGGACGCAGATGTGAGGCATGAAAGCGAACAGTAAATCAAAGGAGCCTGGGCCAGCACAAGGCAGCTGCCACTCACTCCACTGGTGCTACCTCTTGGCACCTCATAAATACCTACGTTTTCTCACCTGCACCGCCAACCCAGATTGAGACTGTCTGCTTTCATACACATTCCAAGCTGGCTTTCCGTCATCGCTCTGAACTCCTCCTATCCATCTATCTGGTTTTTTAAGCTGCCCAGACTGATGGGACCACTTCCGAAGCACCCTTCCATTCTCCAGCTCTTCGGACACAGTGTGTTTACAATTCCTCACTTGGTTCGGAGGCCCTTCCCACAGTACTTCTGCCCTCCAGTCCCCAAGTCCCCACCCAACTCTGCTGTCACCTTTCCCAGTGAGCCTTTTGCCCAGGCAGGTCCTATGTGGGGGAGCCTCTTCTACAAGTCAGCCTGGCTTCCTACTCCCTCCTTCCCATACTGCTGAGTGTACTCCAGAGAACTCTTTCCTGGCCCTTGCCCCAAAGCCCAAGGCTACATGAGGACCCTCTGTCTACACTGAAATCACATTTCAAATATAAACGAACACACAGCTGACGTGAGTGCGAAGGCTGCAGCTGGCCGGTGCAGCTGCGTGACACGCAGATGCATTACCTACCTGATGGACGAACAGTGGGCTGGATCACAAGGTCAGAAAACAGACAGAGGACAGAGAAGACCATGCAATCTAAATATCCTGTGACCTTTACTCTGTAGGCAGTTGGGAGAAGACAGCTGGCCCTGGTAGCCTTACCCTAGGCACCAGCAAGAACGGCTGACTCAGCTTTTCTGCCCTTCATCAGAGGGGGCAGAGAGAAATCCAAGGTCTGTTTTGCACTGCCCTACTTCCAACTGCATGGGAGCCTTCAGAGAAACAGCACTATGTTGTTACCTAGAAGGGCAAGGTACAGAGTTCCTCAGACACTCAGAGTGCCCACTCACTGCACTGGACAGGTACGGGTGACCCCCCTGATGTACTACTGAAGAGACAACCCCACTTCAGGTGAGCTTGTGGTTCCCCATGCACTGTCTAACTTGGGACTCTGTCTTAGTTACTTATTCCTTACTGAGACAGAGTACCCAACATTCACGACTTAAGGGAGAAAAGATTTATTTAACTCAGTTGCAGAAGGGCTCATACAGTCCATTCATGGAGGGCAGGTGGCAACAGTGGAAGCACAAGGCACAGGTCTACCTGGAGAAAAGTTCTTCATGGCACGGGAGACAGAAAACCAACTGAAGAAGGGGAAAGTCCACGACTGCAGATTCAGGCAAGGCCAGCGCTTTCCCAGGAAAAAGCTGTAACAATGTTTCTTCTTCTTTCCTTTACCAATTCAGGCTGCCAGTTGGGCCTCCACACCCAGAGTGGGTTCCCCTACCCAGCCCACAAGTCTGTAACACTCCTGAACACTCTGCCCTGGCGGCCTCCAGTCTCGACAAGTTGGTACAATCTGCCCATGTCAAATCCCAAGCACCCACTTTTTCTAGCCAGGCCCCACCTTCCAACAGTGCCCAGTTCAGCAAGTATTCTACTGTATCTAAATACACAAGGCTTTTAGGGGACAACCCAGATACAAACACTAGAAGACCTCAACCTACTCAGCTTTCAAACAGGATGTTCTTTCCCCTTCTTCTGTGTTTTCACAGCCACTCAGTTTACGTTTGGCGAAAGTCCTCACTAACATCCAGACCTCTGTCTGGTGTCCACACCCAGCACTGGTTCCACAGGAGTGTCTCTGCTCAGGCTGACCAAGTCAGGCATTCCATCACCTCCCTGCCACAACCCCCTTGTTCCCCCCAGCACAGGGGATGGAACTCAAGGACACTTTACCACTGGGCTACATCCCCACCCTTTTTATTTTGAGACAGAATCTTGCTAAGTCACAAGTTGTGCAGGCTGACCTGGAACCTCCCAGTCACTGAGACTACAGATAAGTCAACCCTTTTGACACCAAACACACTGTGAAGCCTTGCTCCCAGGTAAATTCAACTGGCTGAACCAGTATGGCAAACACTCAGAATGTCCATGAGAATTAATTCCTTCAGGCCAGGTGTGGCAGTGCACACCTCTAATCCTAACACTCTGGAAGGCAGAGACAGGAGGATAGTAAGTTTGTGCCCAGCCTAGGCAACACAGCAACTTAGCAAGATAGCATCTCAAAATCAAAAATAGAGAAGAGCTGGTGATGTGGTTTAGTATGAAAATCCTGGCTTTAATTCCTACCAATACCACAAAAACAGTAACAACAATGAATTCCTCGAAATGTCACTCATTCTATACCACAATAGGCATGGATGAATGTCAGAAACATTACGGGTGCATACAGAAGAAGCAGATTAGCGGTTACCAGGGATGGAAGGAGGGAAAGTTACCGGCTAATGGGCCCAGGGTCTACTTTAGGGTCAAGGAAAACATTTTTGGAATTAGAGGATACTCTGGTACAACAACAGACATACTAAATGCTACTGAACTCGATACTTTTAAGTTAGTTAATTGTATACTATATAAACTTCAATAAAAATCCAAATATTTCATAACTATTTTCTCTATCATGAAGTATTTTTATTTTTTTCAGTACATTTTTATTTTCCATATAGTAACTGTATATATTTATGGGGTACAACGTGACATTTTCATACATGTCTACAATGTGTTAATGATCAAGTCAGGATAACTGAGATATTCATGACCTCAAACACTTAGTATTTCTTTGCACTGAGAACGTTTAAAATCCTACTAGCCACGTAAAAATATTCAGTTCATTGTTGTCAAATGCTGTGCCACAGAACATGAGAAGTTACAACCACATACTTACGTGTCCTCCTCCTCTCCTAGAAATCTCCCTACTCTAGTGACTCTACTCTTCTTTGCTCTAGTTCGTAAGAGCAGCTTTTTCCTTTCATAGGTGAGTCTTTTTGTGCCTGACTTACTCACTGAGCATAACGTCCTCCAGTTCCATCCATACTGCTACAAGCAGAACAATATTTCACTGTATATTACTTTTTAAACCAATCACCAGTTGGCCACTTTGGCTGTTTCCCCTTCTTGGCTAATGTGAATGGTGCAGAAATAAACATGGGAATGCGGCTGTGTCTCTGACACGTGGGCCTCCTTTCCGCGAACACATCCGCATAGGACTGTGGGATCACACAGCAGCTCAGATTGTCTTTCTATCTCTGCTCTTGCCCCGGATTTTTTCCTACTTCTTCCACAAACTTAGTCATCTCCCATTTCCTAGTGTCCCTTCAAGCGTCTCACTCCACAGGATCATTTTCTGGCTGGGAAACCAGCTCTAGCATCCCCAATCTAAATCACTCCCTAAACCTTTTCATCCCGAAATCTTAACCTGGAACCATCCCAAGATCACATAAAACGCAGCCAACATGAGCAGCCTCTGTTTGTCATTTCCTGTATCTCCCAAGTTCTATTTCCGGCAATTAGACAGGCTATAGATACTATGACATCTCTTTTATTAGAATACATACAATTTTTAAAGTTTTAGCATTTTTAATTTCCCAATTCTTTTTAAAAATTTCTTCCACTTTATTGATATGTATAAGTGCAAAACATTAAGTTTACATTGACCTTGAGTATTTCATGCACATTTATATCATGGCAAAATTACAAATCCTTCCCTTCTCTCTTTTTGACCCCCCAATTCCCCTCCCTTCCAGTTCCCATTATTCCTCACATTAAACTCTGTGAAATACAAAATTTTTAAAAATTTTTGGTTAAATGAGTAGATGAGCATAAGCTTGAAAGACACTCTGAGGTCAGAAGAGAGACAGGAGTGAGTCATTAAAAAGAAGTTGCCCAGGACACCAGCCAAATGAGGGCAAATATTTGCAAACTTTTATCTGACAAATGACTAATATCCAAAATATAAGGAAGTTAAAAAAAAGCCACCATAGTAAACAATGGAAAAATGATCTCTGAATAAACATTTTTCAAAAGAAATGGCCAACAAGTACAGAAAAAATTGTTCAATATCACTCACCAAACATCAAGGAAACTATTGCTAGTTATCTCACCACAGTTAGAATGATATTATCAAAAGGAAAAAAAAAAGCTGGCGAGGATGGAAATCTAGGAGTATACTGTCGGTAGGAACATAAATCAGGTTAGCCATCAATGGGAAAACAGTATGAAGAGTCCCCTGAAACACCAAACACAGAACTGATATGCAATCCAGCAATCCCACTACTGGATGTAGTATATATCCAAAGCAGACTGAATCAGCCCTCATGGAGACTTCCGGTCAAGATGGCGGCTGAGTAACAGCACTGCACAATGTCTCCTCCTTGAACCACTTAAAAAGTCGAGAATTTAGTTAGAAAAAGTGTGTTCAGTGTAGCTAGGAAAGAGAGGAGCATCCCCAACAACTGAAAGGAGGCCATTGGAAGGTCAGAAATTCTGAAGGATCATTGAAAGCGAGAAAAAAAATCCCAGCAGCTCAGGAAGCCACCACAGCCAGCTGCAAACGGCTGGAGCTGCAGGCAGCTGCGGACAGTGAAAAGCTCGTGGGGATCTGAGCATTTGACGGAGCTGGGAGAGGATGGAGCACCCCAACAATGGACAGGAGGCTGCAGGAGGGTCAGAAATCCTGAAGTCACATCGGACGAGGAGGAAAAGAGCAGCTGACTCGGTGTGGCCCTGAGCTGCCGGCATTCACAGACCACAGGCGGAGGAAGGTCCGGAGCCAGAACCTCAGCCTGAGGACAGCGTGGATCCAGAAGTGGGAATTGTCAGCAGCTGGCGGCCCCAGCCTCCAAAACACCAACCCGCGGGTAGTGTGTACTACAAACGCACACCCTAGAAAAAGCCCCAGGATCCGAGATCAGAAACAGGGCTCAGCAGCCATCACAGGCAGTGACGTCAGCAGGAGCCATTTTAAAAAGAAGAAAAAAAATAATAAAAATTTAAGACTGAGCCCTTTAGTGTAAAAGAAAGCTCAGAAGAGCACACCAGGGCTTTGGGGGTCACCCTTAAACAGTGCCTAGGAAGAAACTGGCACAAGCGGCAAAGAGGAGAAAAGAGGGGAAAAAGGCTGCTGATCCCCTGAACGGCTCAGGGCGCCTCTGCTCCAAGGGTGGAGAGCCCCACCCTCGGGGAGGGAAGCCAGGACAGATGGAGAGCTTTGCTGAGTGGACTGGGAACAAGACACCTGAAAAGGGGGACCATCACCCCATTCCTCCAGCACACGCCAGAGGATTCCGTTTCACCACTGCCCTCCATGCCAGAGGCATCTAGGACCGGGAAGTCATTTGCCCATCCATCCCATGAGCCAGAGGCTTCCAGAGGCTGCCAGGGAATTACATCACCCCGTCAATCCTGAGCCCCAGAGACTTCCAGAGGCATCTAGGACCGGGAATTCCATTGCCTTGTCTGTCCCTTGGGCCAGAGGATTCCAGAGGCATCTAGGACTGGGCCTTTGCCAAACCCTTCTTTCCTGCGCACCAGAGACAGCCAGAGATAGCAGAACCATGGGGAACGTGGTAACAAATCTCCTACAAAAGATCTGACACCCCAGAAGATGATACTAGGGATACTCAAATTGCAGAACCCAAAGATGAAAATGGCAAAGATAATGGTAATGTCTGGGCCCAGATATTCATTGAATTAAAAGTAGGAAATGAAACAGGCAGTGCAAGAGCTATACCAACAAATAGCTAAGCTATAAGCAAGACTTGAAAAGCAACTAGAGGAGACCAAAGAAGAAATGGAGAAACGTGGTAAGAAATCTCCTACAAAAAGACCTGACACCCCAGAAGATGATATCTGGGATACTGAAATTGCAGAATCCAAAGATGAAAATGGCAAAAATGATGGTAACTTCTGGGTCCAGATGTTCACTGAATTAAAGCAGGAAATAAAACAGAAAGTGGAAAAGCTACACCAACACATAGCTAAGCTAAAAGCAAACATTGAAAAGGAAAACAGAGGAGACCATAGAAGAAAACATACCAGAAGATAATGAAGGTAATACAAGAAATTAGAGAAGAACACAACAGAGATATAGAAAAACTGAATGCAGATATTCAGAAGTGAAAAACGCACAGGAAATAACAAGCAATCACATTAAACATCTTCAGAATAGAATGTCAGACTTAGAAAATAAAGTGATTGAGCTGTAAACACAAAGTGAAGAACACAAAGTAAATAAGAAAGAAAGCAAATCATTACAATGGCTGATAGATGATTCAAGGAGAAACAACCTCAGAATTGTGGGAGTCCAGGAGAAGACTGAGGACAAAACAAGCTGGACATGTTTAATGAAATAATGGAAAAAAATTTCCCAAATCTAAGAAAAGAAGTGAACGTGGAACTATTGCAGGCATATAGAACACCAAACAACTTTGATCAAAAGAGATCCTCAACACGACACATCATAATTAAAATTCTAGAAACCTAACACAAAGAGAAAATACTAAAAGCGGTAAGAGAACAACGGAAGGTGACCTACAAAGATAAGCCCATCAGGATATCTGCAGACTTCTCAGTCCAAACTCTAAAAGCCAGGAGATCATGGAGCAACGTCATCCAAGCACTAAAAGAACATAAATGTCAACCAAGACTGCTATATTCAGCAAAATTATCTTTTAATTTAAAGGGGAAACTTAAAACTTTCCATGATATAGAAAGCTTAAAGGAATTTGCAGCCACTCAGCCAGTACTGCAGAGAATACTTAAAGAAAACTTAGAAAGTGAAAGGAAGGTCTGCGACACCAATGACCCCAGAGAAAAAGTGACAACAGTTAGAGGAGAATGAGCTGAGAAAAATGTATGTTAATAATCAGTGAAATGAGTAAATAAGTTCTGAAAGTTAAAAAACTCTGAAATAACTATATTTGCCTTCATATCTGTTACTTTATTTATGTGGTACAGATTTAAGTTCATTTAATTTGGCAAGGTAATATAGTTTTAACTTTCTTTTATTGTAGCAATTTACTTTATTAGGTCACTGATGAAAATTTATCCTATAAGAACTGATTGATATAAAGATAACCCTAAGCATCTGAAATTTAACTTTTTTTTCTTCCTTCCCAAATTTGCTAATCTTTTGAACTACATGCTTGTAGTTATTTTCCAATGTGAATTGGTGGGTTAGGCCAGGTTTAAGAATAGCAACAAAGATATAGCAAATATAGAAAAAAAACTTTTGGTAAATATCCCAATAAAGAGATTGGTTGGATTCAGAGAAGAGGCATCAAGATTTAACTACTGCGACCCATTCGAGGAATAGGAAGCTGAGTTTGAGTGGTGACTTAAGTGAAATGATTTAGTTGCGTAAGATTAATATGTTAAATACTATATAGTTTCTCTGGCTTGGAAAACCCAGAACACAGACATTCTATATAGAACCACATGAAGTGATAGCTGGAATTGGGGGAAAGGATAGGGAGGGGGTGGGAGGGTCAACAACGGGAAGGGATTGTAAAGTTCACATGATACATATGTGCATGAAACACCCAAATTCATTGTAAATACTATGTATTACATATGTATATTAATACAAATAGTGGAGAAAAAATAAATCAGCCCTCACAGAGGGCTGGGGGTGTAGCTCAGTGGTAGGTCTCAACTTAGTATCACCTTGATCTCCAGCACCACCAGCACACAAAACAACTCAGCAGTAGCAACAACGAAAAAACTATCATTGTTCACAGCTGCCAAAACAGGGAACAAACTGGTACCCATTCGCGGAGGAAAGGATGAATATGAGTATACATAAGAGAATATTACTTAGCCACTAAAAGAATAAAATCCTGTCATCTGCAGCAACACGGATGGAACCAGAAGGCAGTAAGTGAAGTCAGCCTCGCGCTAAACGACAAACACCCATGTTCTCACTCATATGTGGGAGCTGGAGACTGGAAATCATCGGAAGGGGAGAAGGTAAGGGGCAGAGAAACAGGCAGGACGATGGAAGGACAAATACGAAAATCTAGAGTTCTACAGCTCAACAGCGTGGCTTCAGTTTAGTATAATTTATTCATATCTCAAAAAAAACTCCCAGAGAGGAGTTCAAAGGTTTCCCACACAAAAAAATATACAGAATTATCATAAAGCACCCCACAAATACTACTGTGCAATTATTATGTATCAAACATTTAAAGAAAATCCGCCAGATATCATTGGTGCTGCACTGTCCAATAAGACAGATGGCAGGTGCCAGCCATAGTGGCTATTTAAATTCATGAAAATTAAACTAAAAATTCAGTCTGTCAGTTGCATTAGCCATTTTTCCAGTGCAAAATATATTCCACTAGAAAAACCACAGTATCTAGAAATGCTCATTATATGGGTACCTGATTCAGTTAGCCTAGAACCCCAAGGTTATAAGTATACAGACAGAATTGCTATTGTTATCCAAAGCAGAAGAAAACAGATAAATCTTTTCATAACTGCAAACATGCATACAAGGGTTAAATAGCATAAAACGAGATGGAGCTGAGAGACATTACACAGTAAATTTTTATTAAGACAAAGGTATCATCCAACATCAATGGCTAAAGAAAAGCCAAGCAGTCTTGAACAACAATGACCAAAAAAAGCAGAAAGAAAAAAAGTTAGCTACCTTTAATTAGTTCAAACAATGGCCAACATGAAAGAGCAAACATTACAAAGCAAAGATATCAAAGAGAAAAAAATGAATAAAAAACCAAGATGAACATTTAAAAAGCAATAATGCTACACTGACAATTTCACTTACTCCTTCCTTCCTACTTTAGATTTGCACTTTAAAAAGTCACCACTACAGTCCAATACCTGCCCACGCAACAAGCGCTATTAAAAGGCATAAATGTTCTACCTTATCCTGCTTAGGTGGAGTACCTAGTGCACAGTCACTTGGTAAGAAGGCCCAAATCAGAGCTCTGCAGATGCGGCTCCGGGGCAGTCACCTACGGAAGCTCACGCGAGAAAATGACATCCTACAGCCTGCAGCAGGAGTCAAGACACTTACACCAGGCAAAACCAAACAGGAAACAGCTGCTGGAATAGCAACAGGAAAGTGGTATTTTAATTACTACATAGAAGAGTGGTCTTTTTTTTAAAAAAAATAATAAATATGACCTATTCACATAGAGATTACAAAAGTAGAGTCTAATCATCTCTTAAGAGCCCCAAAGCCTTGGTCAGGGTACAAAATAAGAACTATTTTCATAACCCTCTAAGGTTACCTTTCACTCTCAGCTCACTCGGTGCTGAAAAGTTTTCCAAAGGCGACATGGTATGTGATGCTTCAAAAGCGTGAGGGTATAAGCAGATGACAGAATCTGCTGTCTTTCGGTGAACCAGACACAGGAGTGTGCTGATTTTCTTATTACTGAGTGGGCACGAAAACTGAAACATCTCTTCTGCTAACGTAGACTACTAATAGATCTCCTTCCAAATGAGGCCTCTCCTCACGGCAAGTTTACTGTGTCCAAAAAAAATCATACCAGATATTACTGCCAATAGAATATATTTAATTATGAGCTGGGGCCAGCCAGCTGTGCAGACCTGTAATCCCATCACTCTGGGAGGCTGAGGCAGGAGGATCACAAGTTCAAACTCAGCTTGAGCATGTCATCAACTTAGGGAGTCCCTATCCTAAGATCAAAAAGAAAAAAAAGGGGGTGCATGGGGAAGTAGCTCAGTGGGCCCTGGGCTAATCTCTACTAAGCCAACATGCGCACACAAATCACTATGTGAATAACGGCTTTAGAGTTTATATTCGTGTGTGTGTGTGTGTGTGTGTGTGTGTGTGTGTGTGTGTAGTGCAAGGGGCAGGGGTGAAAGAGAAAGGAAGAAGAGAGGGAGGAAATGAATAAATGAATAAAGCAGGGAGAAAATGACATGACACTCCCTTCTCCAAGATGAAGCTGAGTGTGACACGGCACATCACAGAGCAGGCCTTTGTGGTCTGGAGAAGCACTCCCTCCCAAGGGAGCAGGGCTGGCCAACACAGGGAGAGGCCTACTTACCCACTGCAAAAGTACAGCATATCCCTGCCTGTGCCATGAATAAACTATAACATGGGGTCTCGTTCACCCATCACAGCCACAGAGCAGACACTTGCAGGTTTCTCCCTGCAAATTATTCTCTCTACCTCCTCCACCTAGGGAATGCTACAGAGAAATGTCTGTAAGCCAGGCAGACTGTCTTCCTAAGGAAAAACAACTTGATTTGAAAAAAGGGAAAGATCTGGGTTGTTTACAATGGGCAACACAGCTCAAACGTTCACAGGCGCTGACAAACAGGACCATCACCATTTCCTTTCTCTCTGTATCACAACTCTGTTGTGCTGCACTCAGCTTGTGATTTCAGGACGACTAGAGGCTTTATCTGGCAGGGATACTCTCCTAAGTGACAACCCACAATTTGACACACACAAATCTTACATTCATCCAATCAAATAGCAAAGGAAAGAGAGAACAAAAAGTTTAGCTGGTCAACCCAGAGTGGGTGGGATCTCCTGCTTAAATCTTATTTCTCTTTCTGGAGAATGAAATATAAAGAATTAAAGTGCTTTTCATGTGCGTCTTATGGAAGCCATGACAACCATGATATCTCATGTCTTTACAAGACTTAAAATTTTTAATTACCTTCAGCAGTCTTCATTAAAAATCTTGTTACTCGTAAGCTCAAATTCCCTGATGTGGAAAGACAGCAATCCAGGAAAGATAGTACAGGACCACAGACACGTGGAGAGCAACATACTGCCACAGGAAAAAAGTCACCATACCAAAGCATTCTCCACAGTACTCTGAAATCATGTTCCCTTCCATAGACTAATTTCAATCACTACAGCTAATTATGAAGACCAAAGGAATGCTGGAACCAAGAATTTAAAAACAGATGTGAAAATGCCACAGCAAGCATCCACTCTCCCATTCCAGCAAAGCCATTAAGTTTTGTGGGGAGATCTTACCTCCGCCACTCAGTTGGTAAGATCTAATAAAGAGCAGAACCTAGAGGGGTTGAGCCTTGTGACTTGGTGTAACTGAGTGACAAAAACCAGTAGGGATTCTGGCAAAGTCTGCTGCACAAAAAATGGTCATATTTATTCCATTTATTTTAACCCACCAATTACTAGTATTATTGTATTTTTCTGTATTTAAAAAATTTTAAGGGTATACAATTCAAACTGCAACAAAAATAATTTAGCATACACACTAGGGAAAAAGGTGTGGCATCATATTACATAGCCATGTACTGTAACCATATACACAGTCAGTGACGGACCACACAGTGGTCCACCCCATGGACCATCACACCTAGCATAAAATCCTATACTATATTATACACACGCCTGTGCTCACGGTGGTATATTCAAATTTACAGCACTGTCAGGCATATATGAGCAGAGCACAGACAGTTATGTCCTGTACTTTAATAATAATAAATGACTAAGTTACTGGTAAACTTATTATACTGCATTCTATATCTTGCCTTATTTCAGAATGTGCTCCTACCTATTAAAAAAAAAAAAGGTTTAAAGTGATACACCAGGTCTTGCAAATGACACCACGGCAATCTCATCCATCTTGTTAACCAGGTCCTTGATTGTGTCAAATATGCCACACAGGCAGCTGGACAAGTAGCTCAGCAGGGAAGTCCTTGCCTGCCCTGGGTTTGATCCCCAGCATCATGAGAACAGTAAGGCTAATAATAAGGTTAACATATTTGGCCTTTTGATCCTAGCTCTTGAAACAGCTTTAGAGTCACAAAGGCGAGGGGGTCTTCTGTTATCACGGTGGGGTACTTCAGAGCTGAGAAGTGAAGTCTCTTTCTAACCTATCTCTTTTTGGCCCCAATTCACTTGCTCCTTTTTCCTCCCAAGGCAGTCCACAGAAGCTACAACATCTCTTCCCCAAGGGGGATTCACAGAAACAAAATCACACTCACATATCCTAGCCTTTCTGTCTAGGGGCTCACCAAATGGAAATTCTCTGACCTACCTCACCCAATGGTAGATCCTAACATCCTCCTTTCCCCCCACAAGAGTTCTCCCCCATACTCAAAAGGAAGGAATGTTGTACACAGAGGCCAAGAAAAATCCCAACAGACAGGCCTGGCTAAGTTTCCCAACCTTCAACACAGATCACAGTCGTCTGTCTGATCCCATCTCCACACCATTGTCCATGTCCAACCCTGACCCTGCAGCAAGATCTCCATGAAAACTAAAAGCACAGGCTTCCAAGAGCTCTGGACAGCTGAGTACGTGGAGGCTCACAGGGACGGGAGGTCCTGTGCAGGGGACCCTTCCAGACCTGCCCTATGATCTCTTCACCTAACCATCTGTATTCTTTAAAATTCCTTTATAATAGTAATATGGAGTTCTGTGAGCAGCCCCAGGAAATTAACGAAACTCAAGAAGTGGGGGAGAAGGGTCAAATGAACACTAATTTGTATCTGGCTAGTCAGAAGTCCCAAAGAGACCCCACCTTGCAACTGAGGTTCGAGGGGGGGGGGGAGTTCTGTGGGACTGAGCCCTTGAGATGTGGCATCTGGTGCTACCTCACAATCAGGCTGAGTGAAATAGAGGATTCCTGTTGCCCACACACAAATGGCATCAGAGGCAAACTGTGTTATCAAAGTCCAGTATCTTCAGAGCTGGTGACACACTGGATTATTAACAGGGGTGCTGACTCCTCACTGGAGAAATGTAAGGCAAGGACATACATGGAAACAACACCTCCTCCTGCACTCCCAGTCCTCGCCTAAAGGCCAGTTTCCGTTTGATTTCTTTCCATTTGCACTCAGTGTTCTTCAACATCCATCTCAACATAGCAAGACTGAGCGCATTACCCTTTCCTCACAAGCATCCTTCCAACTCCTTACTTCTACTATCAGACTCAACAACTCCTCAGGGGCCCAGCTATCAAGTTGGAGAGACTCCAACCCTGCCCATGCAGCAAGATCCCCATAAAAACTAAAAGCACAGGCTTCCAAGACACCAGTCCTATCAAGAGATCCTGCAGCTGGCTCTGCACTTCTGGCCATCCTCTGCCCACTCTCCGCATCATCACTTCTTCTCTAGAACAGTTGTCTGTGGGTTCTGGAATGTCCTCTCATCCAACCCACCTAATTAATGAACCTAACAGATACGCCTCTTCAGGTCCGGCTCTTGTCCAGTCTGCAAACACACACTGACCATTTTATCTCAAAGTTCAGGAAATCAGTGATCCAAAATGGGTCTCACTGAACTAAACTCAAAGCATCAGCAGGACCACACTCCCTTCTGGAGGCCCCAGAGCAGAATCCTTTCCCTTACCCCTTCCACAGCTTTCCGTAATTCAGTTCTTATCACTGGCTGCCAAATTCCAAGGCAGCATATAGACCAGTCTCTTGACAATGCAGTCCTTCTAGTTTTCCTCTTCCTCTCTCAGTCATGGACTCTTGTGACCACACTGAGCCCACCTGGATAAATCCAGACTACTCCAATCTTCAAATCCACTGATTAGACTGTAATTCCATCTGCAGACTTAATTCCTATTGATTCTAACTGAATACATTCACAGTTGTGCAGCCCTAGGATACAGACATCTACTATTATCCGGATATGGTTTGTCTCCCAAGGGTTTATATGCTGGAAAGCTTGGTCCTCAGTGTGTTGCTGTGAGAGACAGCGGGGCCTTTAAGACATGGAACTTACTGGAAGGTGATTAGTTCATGGTAGCACTGCCTTCAGAAAGAATTGAATCACTTTCTTGGGATCTTGTGAGAATAAATTATTACAAGACAAGACCAAAGACTGCCCCCCCACCCCCGCACTCACACTTCCTGTCCCCTACCTCCACTTTGTGTGTGTCTTCCACTGTAAGGCCATCTCCCATGCTGCAACAGAGTCAAGCTAATGGGGCCACCCAACTGTGGACTTCCCATCTCCAAACGGCAAGCAAGATAAACCTCTTTTCCTTATCCACCCAGGCTCAGGTATACTGTCACAGCCACAGAATGTGGCTAGTTAATGTCTTCAGAGAGCCATTATTCTAACCACCATGACTACCTACTGATAAAAAGCAAAAGCCAAACAAAATAGAGAACTTGTTAATATGACTATGTCAGTCACCTGAGAAGAAAGTGTTAATGGCTCCTCACTGCTTAAAGAGTAAGTTTAACTCACTTTTCTTTTTTAAAATATTTTTTTTCATGAGTACAGATTGAACCCAGAGCCTTACACAAGTGCCACTGAGCTACATCTCCAGCTCTCCGAACCACTTACCCTTTTATTGTTCTCTTTATTTTTATGGGTTACATTATGGTAATTTGAATCAAGGTAATAAACATTTCCATCCCTTCAAACATCGAGAGTTTTTAGATAATAAGAATTTCAGTCTTCCCTTCTAGTCATTCTGAAGTACATTAGGTTGTTTTAACCAAATAATTACCCTACTATGTTAAAGAAGAAATAGAAGCAATTCTTCCACTCTGTTTTTAATGCTTTTTACTGACTCACTTTCCACTCTCCAACCTTCACCCTTCCCAGACTCTAGTGACCACTGTTCCATTCTGTTTTACAAGACTGACTGGTTTCTACAAACTAACGAGACCATGTAGTACTGTCTTTCCATGTCTGACTTGTTTTACTTAATATCATAACCTCTAGCCCCTCCATGTTGCTGCAAATGATAATATTTCTATCTTTTTATGGCTAAATAGAATTGCATTGAACACATACACTCTTTATCCATGAACCACTTACTCTTATATTAAAACCCTTCATGGTTTCCAAATATGTCAGCAGCATTATCTTACATTACTACCTAGGAGTACACTAGTACTACACTCAAATGGCAGAACTAAGTAGTATCAAAATATTCTAGGATCCCCATCCCTTACTCTACACTACAAGCTCCATTGAGCAGGCCCTCTCTCAATCTCTCTCAATCTTCTGTCCAAATTATATTCATCTCAAGATCCATATCGAAAGTCACCCTTCTCCTATTCTCTGTACCTGCCTTCTCCAAAACACAATTCCCTGTTCTCCCAATCAGCTTACTCAGCTGAGACCTAGAGGAAGGGTATGAGCGATTTCCAGTGTGCTCCCCAGCTAGCTGTGTGACTCTGGGCAAACCACTTAAGACCTTCAACACTATGGCATCTGTAAAGTGAATAGGCAGACTTTCTAATTCTTTCCCTGTTCCTCAACTCTATGAGATTTACAGGATTTTTATCGAATCCCCAAAGTCACTTTCTAAATGAGGCTGCTACTCTGTCTCAACAGGATTCAAACACTTCCTCCCTGGTGGATCTCTCACTTGCCTTCAGCCTTAAACTGCTCCTCACCCTCAAAAGTATCTTTTTAGATCACTGCCTACCTTATAAGTGTCTGTGGTACAGACAGGTGGTTGTTATCTGAGAGTCACCCTAGCAAGACTTTTAGCTGTACACAGCCACCTGGAATTAAGGTGGCATTTTTCCAGCATCTTCAGCTTCTTACAGCCACATGTTTAATGTTTAGCCACTGAGACATACATAAAATTGTCTATGAAGAGTGTGGGAACCTGTTCGAAGGGAAGGCATCTATCATGTTTCTACTTTGTACCTTCTTCCTCTTGCTGCTTGGAAGATGGGAGTCACCTGTGAAGGATGAGATACCATGGACTACAAGGAGCCTACAGAGGGTCATACTTGCCTTGGACCAGCCACCCAGTGTATGGATGGTTCCACAGTTCTAATCAGAAGACAGAACAGAGAAGTGTCTATCTACCCACTATATGGTCACGTGTCTCTGACAGGATCCATATTCCTCATCAGACGGCAGCGCACAGACACACTCTATAAAGTACAAGTCATCGTGGAATTACTGGCCACTGAAACAAGTTCTGTCCAACTGTACGATCTATGTTAAGTTGGGTGTTATGCTGTTGCCGACCAACATGAGGTGAAAAAAGTGCAAGTTTCCCCCCATTATAGTAACCACGGGGATTCTTGCATGCTTAGACACCAGAGGTGCTTCTATTCCTTCCTTCAGCACAGTACTACCAGAGTGGACGACGGCTGGAATACTCTACCTTACACCTTTCTACAAGGTAATATGCAGACAAGCAAGATGTCTAAAATGAAAGCGCATAAACTCCCCTGCTGGGCAGGCGGGTTGAGTATCTAGCAGCCTGCATGGACTTAGAGCTGCTGCTATTCTGCTTCCTAAGCTGAGAGGCATGGAAGCCAGCCTGCTAGAGTCCCCTGCCTAAGCAGGCTCCTCGCTTATGAAATATTATATATTCTCAGGATCCGCAGGCTAACAAGGATACTCAGCTTTACTCAGTTACCAGCACAGATTAAAAAACTGGTAACATTTAAACTGTACATATTTATTCATAAAAAAACACCTATGCAGAATAAATGCTAGGAACCTATGCTGCCAGCCAGAAAGGATATAGGCACTAGGATGCCGAGTTAAACATTCCAAATTCTTAGGAACCCAGAAGAGGAAAGCACTGGTCATTCTTACTTTGAAGACTGAGGAAACAGGCACAATGCGGTGTGGGCTAGGACCAAGGTCACAAGGCCAGGAAGGGTCAGAACATCCAATTCAGCTGAAGCACTCCAAGGTAAGATGTAAGAGCTTGTCTGATGGAGAACGGAGCCTTTCTGTAACTCCAGTTTACTTTTATTATTATAATTATTATTTTTTGAGACAGGGTCTCACCCTGCAGCCCGGGCTGCCGGTTTTGATTTGTGTTGCTGCTCTGGATAGCGGCAATGTATGAGGAAGCCATTACACACCGCATGTGCACGGCACTTACCGGGAGGGAAAGCGTGCACGCTCAGAGGAAACCCACGGGGACGAAGGCAGAAGGCGAAGTGTAGGGCTGGGAAGGGCACTGGACTGAGGGTGGCCCTGAAGAGGAACTCTACATGACGCTTCTGAGGTGGACCGACGTGACCCTATTAACATATAAGTAAGCCATGTTGGTGATAAAGGTAGAGCCAAAGAACACAGGGCAATCAGAAAGAAGCCAGGCAGTAATTGCAGTCATCTAGGAAAAGCTAGTACAATACGCTGAGATGGCCAGGGCAGCCCTGGGGGAAGCCTCCATGGAACAGCCATGACAAACAGCTGGGGGTAGAAGGTGGGCGAGTGGCTGATGAGAGCAAAGGAACAGAGGCTTGCTTGGAGCCTGACAGGCCGGCCCACTGTGAGATGCGGCGTTCCTGGCTAAGTTGGTCATAAGGAGAGGTTGGTGGGGCATCCCGGTTAACCTAACTGACGAGAAGTTATAAATCTGGAGCTCAGAAGAAAGAGATGTCAGAAATAAATATCTGAGACAGACAAAGGGTAGAACCTGGAGTCCACACTGAGATTTGGACTTCTGACAGTATGTTGCAACTATTACCTCATCCTGGAATCTAAGAAGGCCTTTAGAATATGCCAGCCTCAAAAACATGACAATCTCAAGCCTGGATTCCATACCAGGGCTCAATAAAAAGATCAACCAGGGGGTGTGGCTCAGTGGCAGACCACTAGCCCAGCAGGAGCCAAGGCCCTTGGGTTCAATCCTCAGCACAAAGAAAGGAAAGAGGGGAGGGAGGGAAAGAAAGAGAATGACCTACCTCACTGACACTGCAGTCACAGCCAGCTTCCTCTGGGGTCAGTATGTGTCAGCATTCCAAACCCTACTATTCTTTGCAAAGAAAACAAAAAAGGAGCTGCTGTGAAAATGAAACCATCACACCGTCCACAGCGTTTTCCTAGGGACACGGACATCATGAGTTACCAGCTTGATGGGGCTATTTGAAGCAGCTCCCACCTGTTTCACAGGGCAACAACCTTCCTGGATGAAGCATATTTGTGGAAACACAATTAACAGCCACAGCAAACAGTGGCCATCCAGCTAGTACACAGGTCCCTAACGGTTCTCCTAAGGCCCAGGCTTCACCACACTGGGTCTACTTCTAAATATCTAGGCCAACAGAATGCAGCTGCGAATATTCTAGATGCTTTTAGGCAACATATTCTTCTATGGGCAGCTACTTATAATTCTTATCTGACTACAATCTCATGACCAATGTGATTATTTAAATATTCAAATAAATTATCATGTTCTCCAAACTAATTTGTACAAAATGTACAAAAGCAGTATTATAGCCTCAGCTGAAATTAAAAGGTGGATAAACACACTTAATAAAATCCCCAAAAACGTCTCAAAGATTTTAATTCAAACCCATATGACAAGAGGCACTAACACAAAAACACGTTTCTTTTTTAAAACTCAATCCAAACACCTTCATTTCCTCACTATCTGAGTTAGGGAACAAAGGATAGGCCTGGTTAAAATGTGTAAAAATGAGGGTGGCTGCTATAATGTGTTTTTTTTTTAAAGCAAACAATCTAGTAATCATATATTTATCTCCTGTATTATGTGGATAACACCAACATAAGTCATCATATAAGTTTGATGATTTTCTAGTTTCAGGAATCATGGTATCTTTAGCGATCACAATCCTGTCAGACATAGCGACTATCACCCAGAACAAAAAGTCGGCTCTGAAAGGGTGAAAAATCCAAAGATATTGGAAGGTGCTGGACAGGTGTGGACAGCCAGAGAAGCCACCCTTCACCAGGCCTGTAGCTGATGCAGGAGTTCCTAGTCTTCACGATGAACTTCTCCACCCAAGGGCACAGGAGCTCCCCAGGGAATGGGGACACCCTTCCTTCCCAGAAATACAACTGTCAGGTCTACAACTCTTGTCAATCAAAGTCAGATGGGTGGGACCAGGAAAGGACACCAGTGCTGAATTCCCTAGGTTGGCTGAGGGGTGGATTTTGAACACTGATTTCTCACACCAACAGAGTTCTGTATTTGTTTTTTGCTTTTTTCTGCTGTGCTGGGGAATCAAATCCAGGGCCTTGTGCACATTACGCCAACTGTTCTACCACTGAGCTGCATTGCTAGCTGCACTTCTGATTACCCCCAAAAAAGAGGAGGTTTAAATTTGGAAAAACCTAAGAGAAGTAGAGACAAGAGACAAAAGGTCCCCCTTTCAAGGCCTAATCATAGAGACGTGAATCCCCACTGGCTTTCTTTGCTTTACACTTTGTTGAGTTACTGTTAGCAAAAGCCCTGCATTAGTTACACCATCAGCCTGCCAAAACGTAAGGATAAGAAACTCAACTTTGTTTCCTCTGGCTTCTGAGCTCCCTGCTGCACATGCAGATGACTAGCTGGGTCTGACAGACTCAGCAGAGAGGCTACAACCAGACTCAACCCCATTTGAACACGGCCTCTGCACCCTACTACCTCTGGAGTATAAGACAAGATGCAACCCTAATGCACTGTAGTTTTCTCAGCTACAGAACTGGGGCTCTATCTTCATAGGATTTTTGAAGCCAAAATAAATCAGTGTCTATGTCGAACATGTTAGAATACAGTGCCTGTGGTATGTTTCTGTGTGGTTATTAATACATGCTCTCCCCACAAACAGCCTCATTATTTCTAAAATTTGCAAAGTAGTCCATATACTAAAGTCATAGCAGTTTATTCTTCTGAAGGACATTTGTTCTACTAACGCTTGTAATGTACTGCTATTAAAACAACATCTTGAATAACAGAAATCTTTTTATCATGTTAACTAGACTGGCTGGATGCTCCAATTACCTGTCACGCATAATACAAATGGTACCAATACCCCCGAAGTATCAAAGGTACTTCCACCTTCCAGTTCTAAGAGGACCAGGAGTCTCAAGGGGCACAGGGTCCACAGCGCCCCAAGCACCAGGGGTGGATTCCTATAAAGGTGTGTGGGTGCTGATCCAAAAGGCATCATCTTTGATCTGTTTCCTACAGCTTCACCTTACTTAAAAGCACAGTAAATGCTCTTTTATATGCAACCCAGATATGTAATGGGTACATAAACAACATTCAGACGTTCTGCCAAAGGCAAATTCAAATCTTCACAAAGGCCCATATCAACAGGCAGATGATGGAGTTGTCAACTACTTCCATAACACTGATGTCACTGGTTTCTTCTGCTACAGACTGAGGAGAGATACCCTGAACGTTACTCCTAGAGGCACCATACTGCCAAACTCCCAGGGCAACAAATGAATAATTACTGAATTCGCTGTCATGAGAACTATCCTTTGGGGAGAGAAAAATTCATAATAATCACTTTGTTGTAGCATGTGCTATGCCAAGACAAAAGTGGAACAGTACTCTGGGGCTCAGAAACGCAGATAAAATGTATACCTGAGAGGCCAATTCTCCAGCACTGCTTTAATTAAGCATTTAATGTGGGCTTAAAAGAGATCAGTTCTGACAAGAAAAAATCGCTGACAAAAGGAAAAGGAAGGGGCACAGGTGGAACTCCACAGAGACGTGGCCTGTGACCAGCATGGGTTAGGAGGGGCGCTGGCCTGGTCCAAAGGAAGAATTACAGTTAAAAAGCACAGGTGTGTTTCATGAAAATGGTCATTCTCCCAATCAGAAAAAGGGTGGCACCACTAGCTCTAAAAATAAAACTATTTCCTGAATCCTACACAGTGAGAGAACAACAGGTACAGAGGTCTAACTGAAGATACCAGGCATCCTAAGACACACATCTGGGCTGAGTGCAGCCACATCTGCACTTCAGACAGACATGGCAGGCGGGGGCGGGGAGGAAGGAAGTGTAGGCACTCAGTCTTTCCAAAAACTCACCAAGTAGAAATACTGTAAATCCAGGGACCATACAACTTGGAAAGTAAATGCCTATAAGTCAACTAAAAATGTTCCTATGCAGGGAACATGCCTGTGGGAACTCTGAGCGTACCAAAATGTTAGTGAACAGTAACACTTATGAATTCAGGGTTGGGGACCCAAGTGTGTGGATCCTAATACAGAAACTTAGGATTTGGCCAAGATGGGCTGGAAGAATGGCTCAGTGGTTAAAGCACTTGCCTGGCAAGCACTAGGTACCCAAGTTCCATTCCCCAGTACCATATAAACCGGGCAGGTAGCCCACACCTGTAATCCCAGCATTTGGGAGGCTGAAGCAGGAAGACTGCTATGAGTCAAAGGCCAGCCGGGGCTACAGAGCAAGATCCTGGCCGGGGATGGGGGTGGTGTGTGTGTGTGTGTGTGTGTGTGTGTGTGTGTGTGTGTAAGTTAGTTTCATTCTTGGGGTGTGTGTGTGTGTGTGTGTGTGTGTAAGTTAGTTTCATTCTTCCAGGCCAGAAAACCAGTAGCAGTTTGTTTCTGTTACGTCACTTGACATCACTGATTCAAACATCTACCTTCCTAAGACCTAATTCATCTCAACTTTCCTTCTCTATCCCCGGCCAAACAGAAATGCAGGGTTTGTCCTTAGCAGAAGTGAAAATAAGGAATCTATTCTTTGATTTTTAAAGAAAAAGAGCCAATGCTTACAGCTGATTTTCTCATGGTCAGTGGCAAGTTAGGACAAGAAGCCACAGCAGCAAGTCTCTGTACGTGAGAAGGGGCACCCAACTGAATCAGCCTCGCCTTTTGTGGTGGCGTTTCCAGGCTCTGCCAGGCTGCACAGCACACAGACTAACATGGATGCACTCTACCCTGCACAACGGGACAACATGGAGTTTAGTATCCTTTTTTTTTGCGAGATAACCGAGCTGGTGGCCATAACCCAGAAAGCCTTGGTTCCTCCTGGCTCTGCCAGTCACTGTTTGCGTGAATTTTAGCAATATTGAGGCTTTCTTTTTCTCATCAAAAATACTCTGACGTAAAAGCACCATGGTTTCAGTAATACTGACGTATGAAAAGGTGCTACCTCGATTTTAAGATATGCTGATTATCAGGTACACCTCTATCCAGTGCTAAGGTGTTAGAAAGCATCCTGAGAATGGGTGCTAAAAGGCCCATCATGTACTTGTAGATGAGCAGCACAAAAAGTGGCCAAGACAGAGCTGGCCACAGGAGGGGGCTGTCTGGAGTCAAAGGAGAAGAAACAGCTTTTTTGACCACCTGGCGGTTAGGGTAGTTTGGTTATAAAGCTTCCTCCTCTCCAACACCATGTTTCTTCTACCACCAGGCTTAGAGTGCCTTTCTTGTCAGCCTTGGAATCCAACTTATCTTCATGACCTACCCAGACAGTCTCTGACAACTAGCTTTGGTCAGTCCAATTTGCTCATGGCTATGGCTCCAGGTCAGTGACAGTTTCTAGTTGTGGCCACCTCTAGCAGCCTCATGACCACATCCATATTCTTAGCCTCTGTGCTTGTCAAGCCACAGCACAAAATCATCAGCTATTCCTTCCAGTTCAAAGGTTAATGGCATTCTGTTTCAAACAGCTCAGGATAAGAAACAGGCTGGGGGAGTAAAGAAAACTGGGCTGTAACACTTCGTGACCTTGGGTAAGTATCTAAACTGCAGGCCTCCATTTCTTTACCTAAGAAACTGGGAGCATTCAAATATCAGTAATTGAGATAAGCCCTTGTGGCGTTCTCTTTGTAGGATTCGACATATCCTAATAGCTAAATAAAAGTTGTCCATCATCACCAAGCTACTATTCCACCTGCTCACCCCTCCTTCCACTTCTGCACTCTCCACCGGGTTTAGCCAACTAGGCTACTTGTTTCTTGCCCAGCAACTCCACAATTCTTCACTCTCCAAATTCTCTCTCCTTAGAAGGCTTATTCTACTACACTGTCTGCCAACTAAGATCCTCTGTGAAACAGAAGGCTAAATTTAAATGTCAACTCAAGTTAGTAGCTATTTGTGTAATATCCCTAGGAGACACCGCAGTTGACTTTCTGGTATTCATATATGCCCTCCCTTAAGATAAAGTAGCAGCTAAGTGAGGTGAAGTGTAACTCCACTTCTGAGATGGGTCCCTCACTGTCCCGTTTCTATTGTTCCAGTTACTGCTTCAAGTAACCAAGGCCAAGGACTCTCTCTTTGAAGGGAGCAGGAAGTCCTCTTATATTATCATAGCGACAGTTGCTGGCAGTCCTCTTGCAAAATCAGCCTAACATAACCAATATCTAAAAGGACTTCAGAGAAATGAGAATGAAAAGTTCTGTCCCCAAGAACTCAGGGCAGGTGTGAGGCTAAGCCTATCTGATCTGGGTTTTCCGTATCTTGCATCAAAAGCATTCTGACCAACTCAGCAGCACCACCATAAGCATGTCTAATATGGACAACTTTGCACTAAAACTTTTCCAGAGAGAAGTAGGCAAGTGGCCCAGAATCTAATTCAGATTCCCTTTTGATCTAAGGTATAGACTGACTGTGTGTGAAAGGCCTACATGTATAAACAAATCTGGAAGCTCTTCACAATCAGAAACTAGGTCATCATCCTTGTATCCAAATCCGTCCATACGCATACTCACACACTAAATACACACTCAAATCACGTCAATAATGAATAAATAAAAAGAATGAGTCAAGTATACACCTGAAGAAAAGCAGACAGTCGGCAAAGTTGAAAATCGAAAAAAGGTTAGATTTTCAAGGGGTAATACAGACACATATATAGCACATAGTCAACTGGACAAATAATCCTAACAGGAAAGAGTTTGGAAAAGTCACCTGATATCTTTAGGCCTAAGTTCTCAAATCCATTTTAAAAGAAAAGGAAAGAAATTGAAGCTAAAGCTTCTCACAAGAAGTTTTAAGAATGTGTCAAAAACAACTCTAAGTGGACTTTTCACATCAACACTACCAAGAACAAAATGCATACAAGGAAAGCTTGTAGTAATTGAAGAGAAACCATCCTATTGTTACAGACAAGTTGGAAGGCACAGAGGAGGAACCTAAAAACTTACAAAATTGATTAACGGAAGGAAACAATGTGCCCAAGAAAGAGGTAAAACTACCTACTCACACACTTTGTTACCCTAATGGAAGGTAAAGCGTTTGGCCTTGATTTGTACAATTCAAGGTGGAAATAAGAGACTGAAGGATGAGCACTAACCTGTAAAGGCAGAACAAGCAATAATTATGCTGAGAGCCAGAGACTCCCCGGAACATCAAACATCTGAAAATCAAGATGTCTAACTCTGTTGATATTCAGCATTAAAAAAGAAAACACTTATGAAAACACCTGGCAGCCCCCATGCTGTACGCACTCCAGCCTATCTTCTCTTGAGATCCATGTGATAAATCTGCAACACACACGCCCCCCCCCCCCCCCCAATTTACAGACAAGGAAACTGACATGGGGGATGTGGGGGTGGGGAGAGTGACTTCATGCAACGCTTTTCTTGAAAAATCTGAGAAACAAATTTTAATAATGCTTTTTACTTTCAGAGTTCAACAAAGTTCTATCCTATATTCTGAAAAATGAGTCACCTGTAACCGTCAACAACTTATTCCCTTTCGTGTTTGGTTAGAAATGGAAGAGAAAAAGAAAATGCAGAATTGCAACCCAGGAAGTTCCTGGTAAAAACGTTATAATCTTGGTGTAAGGACCGGAAAGAAAAATGAGCAACATTTCTCTCTCAAAAGCAAAGTTTTCCTGGAGAATCCCAGGCAGCATCGGATCGGATCCGATCTATCCTTAGCCCCAGATGGAAAGCTAAGTGTTTACCCACAGTCACTTAATGCAAAACCGGCTGTCAGCATCCGTAGGTTCCTCACCAAATGCTGTTGGCTGAGAAGTGCAAACGGAACAAGTGCAGACCAACAGGTTATCTGCCAAGCGGTTACAGGGGCGAATTACAAAACCTAACAAGCAACTTTAGCTACCTCGTACTTACGACCCTATAGAAACACTTCCTGCCACGGATTCCGCTATACACATTAAAAAAAAAAAAAATCTGCTGGCTCCCTACAGCTCAGCACTAGCACCTCCCGTCTACACAGCCTAGCTATTATATTATTCCCTCCCCCTCCGCGCACACACCACCGTTAGCAAAACTCGGCCAGATGCATCCTCCACGTTTGCAATCAAGGAGCCAGGAGATAAGCTTAAATCGTAATCGCAAGGGGACGCGACGGGTCGCAGGACGATTCCAGCCTAGTAATTCTCGCTCTAGGCATTACCACCTCCAGCCGGGGGAAGAGGGAGCGGAAAGGCTTCCCGGCGTGGCAACATTAAAAGGTCAGGTTTGCAAGCGCTTCGAAACACAACGCACCCCGGCGCCCCGAGGCTCCGCCGCTCGCCGCTCGCCCCTCTCCCGCTCCCTTCCTTCCTACAAGGGCCGCCCGGGCCGCCCGAGTCCCCGCCCGCTCCCTTTTCCCACCGGCCTCATCCTTCCCTGAGAACTCAGGGCTGCAGTTGTCTGGTTTTAATAAACACCGAAGTGGTCCCGAGTAAGCCGGCTCTTTCCGAGGGGCGGAGACGGAGTTCGGAGGCCGGCGGAGGCGGGGGAACAGGGCAAAGGGAGAGCCGGAGCGTCCCCGTCCCGGACCCCGTCGCCCGCGCGGGCTCCCCCATCTCACCCCGGCTCCGCAGCCCTCAAAGCAAGCGCCCGGGACGGGCGGGAGCGCCACGCGCACACCCACCCTCGGGGCCGGGCTCAGGGTTCCGCGGGGCCCGTGGCGCCCGGCAGCGCGCAAAAGCGGCCACCGCGGCTCCGCGAGCCGAGCAGGTGGACCGCGGCCGGGTCGCCCCTCTGCGCGCAGAGCGCTCGGCGGTTCTTCCGCGCCGTCGTCGCGTCCCCGTCCCGGAGGCTCCGGCCGCGTCCGGGCGCGCTCTCGCGGTGTCATGGCTGAGCGGCAGCCCGGCAAAGTTCCCGGGGCGGACGGCTTACCTGCGGCCCGAGGCGACGCGACGGCTCCGAGCGGCAGCCAGCGGTGGCGGGAACGCCCGCGGCCGGTCTGAGCGCAGGAGGCTGCGGAGGGAGGCGCCGGAGACAGCACCGCCGCGATGGGAAGAGGAAGGCGCCGGTATCTACACTCAGAACGTGGGCTGACCGTGACGTCACAATGGCGCGGCCAGCCAATCCGGGCGCCACGGGGGAATCAAGTGCTATGATGTCATGCGGCCCGCGAGCCAATCCCGGGGCGGTAGAACTTTCGTGATTGTAAATTCCTGAATCCGATGCCGTGGGGAGCCAAGGCCCGGGTTGGTCCCCACTGGTTCACGTGTCTCCGGGCAATTTTATCCTCTTTCGCCCTAATAAGCCTGCGTGGAACGCAGAGTCTGCGCAATAGCGGCAGTGAAGTTCCTAACGCCCTGAACTCTGATTCTTGTACTCCCCGCGGTGGCCAGTTTCCGTGGCC
Organism: Ctenodactylus gundi; assembly: GCA_004027205.1. Lineage (NCBI taxonomy): Eukaryota > Metazoa > Chordata > Mammalia > Rodentia > Ctenodactylidae > Ctenodactylus > Ctenodactylus gundi. The sequence continues at coordinate 129,222 of PVKB01004473.1, forward strand.
GCAATTGGTCGGAAGAAGCCCACCCTCTTAAAGGTCTCCTCTCTCGGGCATTCAGAAAAGGGTCTTATTCTTGGTGTCAGCAAAGTGCCGGCAGAGACCACCGAGTACCGGGGTGCGGGTGAACAAGTTAAAACAACCGAAAGTCACTCAAAACTCCTGTTGTAACCTTAATTTCTTTGTGATAGATTCGTCACCTGTTTTTCTAGGGAGTCTGATTTTTCTTTAAAGGTTACTAACGTTTTCTGCCTTATAAATATATTCCAAAGGCTTGGAAAGGAGGAACGGGATGGAATTAAGTGACATCTGTCAGCTGGGCGAATAATAGCAAATGAAAGAGGCTTAGGGCACAGTAGATGAACTTTTCTGTTTTTCATTGTTAGATAGCTAAGACCTTCTTCATCTTAGCATCCTTCCATTTCCCCCATTTAAAGCCCTATAAAGCTAACCGTCTTGTGTTCTTTTTGCTGTATTTCAACTCCTCGGAGTCTAACGACCCAACACAGCGATGTGTGTCACCTGCCAGTTGTGCTCCAGGCTCTGGGCCTTGCTATAGGAATACAAGTATACCAACTACCTGTAAGTAGGTAATTTAAACATAGAAAAATAATTGAAGTTGCCAACAGTCAATTGTCATTCAACTCCACAAACACCGGTCGGTTTCACCTTATCAAATATGCCAGGTGTGAGAAATAAAATCAACAAATAAAATTTTCAAGGACTCCCTCCACTTGCGAAATGACCAGAAACAACTACAGAGCATCGTGGAAAGTGCTATAGTGAAAACAAAGACACACAGAAGTCCCCTTCATATAAAAAGCTCATTTTGGTGGCATAGAAGATTTGGGCAAGATATCACTATTTTTCTGTTCTTTTGCCAACACCCCAAGGCCAGAGCTAGCTCAGTTTTCTGTCATCCTATTTAAGTTTATCTTTGTGGGTTTTAAAAGTTTCATATTTAACAAGATTTCAAAAATTTCAACTTTTACACCTCACAATTGTTTGATTGTATTCACTTACCACTAAACTGTTGCAGGTCAACACACTACCAAAATATCTATTTTTTAATTGTAAACATTTAATTGTCAAGGTACAATAAATATTAAGTGATTTTCTTATTTTACAAATGAAAATATTCTAGTATTTTCTTCCCATTCTCTTACAAGGGCCTTTTCACATGCTCCTTGATAGATAACCCTTTGCTCATCTATGTAGCTTGGCTTCTATTACAGAATTCTTCATTTGCATTGTGGCTGTTCCCTGCCTGCTGTCTCCTTGCCCCATCCCTGGGGTACATCTATTACATTTTGAAGACCACTGGTTTAGGTTGTAAACTCTAACCAGTGGGATGGGAAGTATGTTAGATTTTGCTCATTATTTACCTGCAAACCTGAGTAGAGTCTTTGGTATCTAATAAGGACTCAATAAATATGTTTCAGATGAATGAATGAACTCTATTTCTCTCCATCATCACCCTCAGCACCCATCTCCAGTGCACAACTAGTACATCAGAAATGTGCTTCAGTACTACTTTTGAGGAAGACAGTACTTACATCCTAGGCAAACCATATTTAAGGTATAGCATCTCCTTGCTGGACTTCTTCAAGGTTGGGCCCCAGCGACCACCCTCCAACCAGGCCCTACTCTCAACAGCTCATTCAGCCACTGAACTCATCAATGACTCAATCCACTGATGAGCATAGCACCGCACCCCGTGATCCAGGCGCCTTCCAAATACATGGGGGATATTTTACATCTAAACTATCAATTTCCTTTCAATATTTGTGTATTATTCTTTTACCTTAATATCACTACAGAGGACACAGATTCTGCTCTGTTTCCAACACTTAAAATACTGCTTGGGACCTGATGGAAGCTAAATAAATATTGAATGCATAAATGAACAGATCAGTGAATGGAACATTGAAATGCAAATTAACAAAATATTATTTTACTAGATAATATCTGATAAAAAATAAGTCAAAGGAAAAAACTGAATATAGTAATTCAAAAATTATTGCCAATGAGTATCATTTTCCCCATTACAATATAGATAGATAAATTTGTAATTTATCTGAAAAATTTATCTGAAATTTAATTTATCTGAAAAATTAAGATGCTCCAAAAGAATATTTAACATTTAAAACATTTTTTTCCCTATGGAGTCTCACTATGTTGCCCCAACTGGTCACAAATTCCTGGGCTCAAATGATTCTCTGGCCTCAGCCTTTCAAGGAGTTAGGACTGTAGGCCTAACACCAAGCCCAGCTCATATTAATATTTTTGAAGTGCTACAAAGAAAGACTGTAAGTACAGTTATGATGAAAAAGAAATATTAAATCTTAAATTGGTATTGATTAGGAATCTATTACTTTATGAATATATCAGTTATTTGAAACATCAAACAATTTCACTTAGAATAGCAATAGTTATTTCAATAAAGAACTAAATCTTGTATTTTCCTTTTTATTACTTATAAATTTCTATGGCATTCCCTAATGCATTCTCATTTTACTCTTTCAACAAAATGAGATGAGGAATTTGAGCCATGGAAGAACTAAATGGTGGGCTGGGCCTGTAGCCAGTATTTAGGGCTTGCCTCGGATGCCCAAGGCTTTGGGTTTGATTTCTCAATGCTACATAACTGGTTGCAGTGGTACACACTCCAGCCTGAGGCAGGAGGATTCCTATGAGTTTGAGGCAAGTCTGGGTTACCTAGTGGATTCAGAACCAGCTTGGACTACAGAGTGAAACCCTGTCTCAAAAAAAGAAAAAAATATATATTAAATGGCATACTCATGGATGCAAAGGCATTATTGAAAAATAAGATTTGAATTAACTTCAGTTCTAAAGTTCTACAAACTAAGATAAACTAAAGATAAGATGCAAAATCAGGATAGATTCTCAGTAAGACTTGGCTGATTTTCAAAAGATAAATTTCATAATTTAGTTATTTTTCTATAACACATTAAAAAGCTAAAGATTTCAAGAGCATTGACAAATAAAGAGTTAACTTATTTTTTGTCAAATCTACCTGTGTATGACTGGCAAAAAGTATCAATGTGTTTCCTGTTACTTAGGAGTGTGTTCTGATTAAGTGGCACATTGTGAAGCTGGTTTGCAAGGTTTTGGAGCCGGTGATATAGTACAGAATAGGCTTTGCTCTAATTCTATTATTTCTAAGACAGGTTCTTTAAAATTTAGGCCAATACGAGTTAGTCACCCTGGATCTATGTGACGTTTCGGTGATCGGTCTAATGTGGCATTCAAGTCCTTGCTTTCGCGCACCTGCAGTGGGAGGTGAGCTCTTTCCTGTCACAATTTCTAGTTCACTTTTTACCAAGAATGAATGTGCTATTTTAAAACTCAAGTAAAACTCTAAAGTTTATATTATAATTGAATTATCTTAGAAAACCATTGCCTGCTCTTTAACTCAAAAGCATTCCATCCACCAATCTCCTGATGTTGGGGTTAGTGAATCCCCCTTTTTGCAGTATTCTAATCTGAATGGTTAAATGGAATGCAACTCTCTATTAGACATAATGCAGGGGAAAGAACTCAGTTATAAAACTTGGAAGTTCCCAAAGAGATACACTATGAACATAGATTCTGGACAATTTTAGACTATTAAAAGCCTAGCAAATACAGAATACAAAAACATGACTGTATTTGTAACTTCCTTTTATTTTGGAGGCAAGCCCTCACTCTGTTGTCCAGGCTGGTCTTGAGCTCACTATGCAGCCCAGGCTGGCTTTGACCTTACGGCAATCCTCCTGCCTCAGCCTCTTGAGTGCTGGGAATACGGGCATGCACCACCACATCCAGCTTATGTGGTGCTGGGAAATCAAACCTAGGGCCTTGTGCTTGCTAATCAAGCACTTTAACTGCTGTGCTATTCCTCCAGTCCCTATTTGTATCTTCCTTATTCAGAAGATTAACTTCTACTTAGCCTTATCCTCTATAAAATAATCTTTTCATTCTTTTCTTTACCTCACTCTCCCCTGTTTACTTCTGATCATTACCTGGAGCAAAATGTTTCTTCCCCCTTTCCCTATTACCAGAGCACCCTGTGCAGGCTTTTATTTTATAATATTAATATTTATAGTATTAATTTAATACAGAAATTATCTACTTATATCTCTCTCAAGGGCAAATAAGGCATTGTTCAACTTTGTACTTCTAACATGGTGCCATGGTAGGTACATAGTAGCCAAAAAATGTTTATTGAACTACTCTCCGAATACCTTTACTTTCTTCATGATACAGACTGCAAATAAGAGATAGGCTGCTTCAGGATACACAACAAAGAGCTTTGGAGCCTCACATTCATATAATCACTTTATTGTGCTTTGTCAATGTGGCAGCTTCTGACATGGTTTCCAATGACCTCTGCTGGGTGTAATGACTTGCATCCAACAGATGAAACATGGTTAATAATGAAATGTCACTTCTAATTAGGTTGGAAAAGAAGGTAAGTTGTATCTTCCTGCCACTCTTCTTCCTACAGCTTATTAGCTTGCAAACTTTGATCACACAAGGTGCCAGCATGGCAGGAAACTAATTCTGGTCTCTCAATAGACATCTAAGGACTGAGATCCTCAGTCAAGCTGCTGTGAGACACTGTGTGCTGCACATGATCACAGGGGTGAACTTGGAATTGAACCCTTCCCAAAGCTTTGAGATGATTACAGGCCAAGGTGGAAACTCTGATTGCAGTCTGCGAAGAAACCAAACCAGAGAACCCAGCTAGGCAGATAATAACCTGATTCCTCATCTGAAGACATTTTGAAAACAAAAAAGTGATCTAAACCATGAAGCTTTGGAATATTTTTAAAAAGGAATAGGTAACATCAACACTTTTACTTTTTAAGATGGAATTGGAGACAGAAGATTGAAATAAAGTTTATTAACTTGTCATGAAGAGATATTTAATTTTTGATAACTACATCCATATTTTAGGTACAAGGATTAGGTGTGGAAGGGTATAGATTGCCAAATTCCAATCTGCTTCTTCCTAATTGAGGGACTTACCTGAAAAAGACCCTCATTTCCCAAAACATGTCCCCTAATCTCAGTAAACGTTTTCTCAACTAGCCATTAAGTGGTGCCTCAAATTCTCACTTTCTTAGTTTGAATCAGGCACTGGATGTTTCTGTTGTAACACCAAGTAATCACAAACACGATATGGGCAAAAGAATGCACTGTTACTTTCATTTACTCATGGATAGATCCTATTGGTTTGTTGAATCAGCCGATTAAGAAGCAACAGGCGCTGAGAGACTGCAAACCTAGAAAGTTGGGTTGCAGTTAAATATTAAAGTCCTACGAAGTAGAGATAGCAGAGTAAGGGTGACACAGCGGCTATAAAGGGCAAACGTGAAAAGACAGAATTAATTTCCAGGAAACTCAAGAATCCTCTATTCACGTTTTAAACTATGCCGTGCACCTAGCAAGAAATCTAGAAGTTAGTGGACACTTACTGATGTGTGCCAGGAATTGAGATAATAAACTGCCTTACGTGGTGAAGAGAGGGGGAAAAAAAAAAGCGCCACGGGAATTCAGACGTTGAGCCCGGCCTAGGCGCTGAAGCAGCCAGGCCTTTGCAAAGCCCATCCAAGGACCCTCTTCCTCAAAACTGCTCCCCTCACCGGTCGCCTTTCAGGCCGTTCCCACTACCCTGGCTAGGATCAGTCTCTCCTCCTGCCACTAGGTTACGTGACTCGCAGCAGTTGTCACGATCTGTAACTGGTTTTGCTTACTTATTTTTACCCCTCCCCCACGTCCCAATTTACTCGGGAATCGCAGAGCCCTCATCGCTGTGGTTTGCCGGGCAGGCACGGCGTGCGCCACAGGCGTATGCAGTGACCAGTCCCTATCTGGAATCAAAAAGGGCTACTAATAAAGGGACAGCCAAGAGCCGGATGTCCAGCCTTGGGGCTCCCAGGAGGTAGGCCGTTGTTACACCCAGGAGAGCCCCAGGGGCCTGGACGCTCTTTGTCGCCGGCCCGCGGCCTCCCTCCACAACCTCCCGGGGATCGTCTCCACTACACCCCGGCTGCGGAGCTTCGGATCCGGACCCCTCCTCCACTCGCGAGGCGCGGGACCGTTATCCACCCGCGGCCGCCCCTTCCCCCACCCCGGTCACCCCATTCATCCCGCGGCCGCGCCCACCAATCACTGTGCACCGCCAGCGCAGCAACTGGCGATGGGGCGGGGTCTCGCGGGGCGCGCGCTCCCCCCTCCCCGCCCGAGCTCGCGCGCGCGCGCGGGGTTACTCCCGGCCAATGACCTGACTGCGTCCCGGCGCCGACCCTGCCGGGGACACAGCGTGGGGCGGGGCGGGCGCTGAGCTGGGAAGAGCGGAGCCGAGCGGTCCCGGCCAGCCGCGCGGCCTGGGAGCCTGGGATGGGGTGGTGGGGATAGGGAAGGCGGCGGTGGCTCCCTAGTCCCGGCCCTGGGAGGCCGAGCCCGGGGCGTCCACACTCTGGACTCTGACCCGGATAAGCTGCGTGGAGCTGCGTGGGGCAGACGGGAGCACGAGTCCCCACGGTCAGTTCAGCCCGAGCGTGGTGCCACAGCACGGGCTTTGGAGAGGAACCTTAAGTCATTTTTATAATCTGTGAATCATTTATTAATGCTTGCCCGGGCTGCCGAAGGTGAGAACAAAGGTATGCCGAGCTGTTCCTGCTGAAATTAACATTATATTTGCTTTTTGTAAACTTATAAATCGTATGATATTGAAAAGGCTTCCCTTGTACTTCATAAGTGGACTTTTTTTGTCTGAGATTATCTTCCATAAAGTCTCACTCACTAGGAAAAGAACCTGGTGGCTTCTCTCTCTCCTAGCCAAAGGCCTTTCCCTTCTATCCTTACCTCCTCAGGGGGAAAAAAAAGAAGAAATACTAAACCCCTCGAGACAGAGAAAGTAGTTCAGTCATAAACTGCTGCCGCATATTTTCACTCCTCATTTAGTAGGTATCTTCTCGGTTTGGGGTATTGCCAGAGACTCATCTGGCTGAAGCCAGTTTGTGAGTAAGCAGTGGGGACCCTTTTTTGCTAGTTGCTCCCCATTCGGAGATTTCAGATTTGAAGGTAGCTGAGTGGAAGATGAAAGGGAATCTACCTAACGCTTGTGGAGTTCCCAGGTAAGGATGGTGGATCTGACCAACTGCAACCACTTCTTGAAACGGGGCTGTGTGTCTGGAGAACTCTACAAGTGCATAGTTGAAGGGTAGAAGGGAAAATTCCTTGAGGCTCTTGAACACCAGGTCACATGTGGGTTGATGTCTTTCTTAACCTGAGCCTGACTTAAAATTAAACCCCTTGTGGTGGTTAAGTATTGCCGGATGCTGGAGGGCTGCCCAGGACTTGTTCCAGGACTTCGGTCTGCATGACAAGCAGAGTACATGGCAGTTAGATTTAAAAACAGAGTTAAGCAGGTCATAGAATACTTTTGGGGGGACGAAACTAGCCAACTGTGATCACACTTTTAACTCAGTCTGGTTTAAGAAATAGGCCATCTCTGTTCTGGGCTCCATGTTCTATACTGTGGGCATGCAAAGATAGGAGAGAAAGCCTTTGTGTCCACTGGACAAGATTATCACCCATGAGTCAGGGCTACGTGATAGCAAAGGAAGGCAGCGTGTGAAGTGGCCCTGGGTGGGCACAGGCAAGAGTGATGCTGGGTTACACTGAGCTTCAAAAGAGTACTGGAGGTCAACGTTCAGAAGAAAGAAAGAAGGCCCCTTCAAGCTGCAAGCTGAGGGCCTGGGGTTTTCTCAAGCAGGCAGACTGGCCTTTAAAAAGAAATGCCAGCCCAATACCCATAAACATTCTATGATAGGTCTCCCATTGTGCAGGGTACAAAAATCTCAAAGCCTTTCTCTGGTCCTTTTAGCTGTGCCCTTCCTATCTGCCTACTCTCGCCAGGGACATGCCCAATGCTCACACCATGCTGTCCACCTCAGTTTGTCAGGGGCAGGCTCTCCCCATTTCAGGCCCGTTACACCCACCCACTTGGTCTGCTTGCCTCCCTGACCCCTCGCTTCCCTTTTCCCTGGCTCACCTGTCCTTTATTTATCTTCAAGTTGCTTCCTCCAAGATGCCCTTCTAAATAAGGTATGCTATTACAACTTTCATAAGATTCTTTACTTTTTTCAAAAATATCAAAATGTATAATATACTGTTAGTTTTGCCATTATTATCTTTTTTCTATCTACCTGATAGCATCTTTTCCCCCATAGGATTTACAATAACTTACTACACATGTGTGTGTGTTATATAACTTATTACTATATTTTATTTAATCGTGTGATTAATACCCATCTTTGCTAGTCCCACCTGTTTTCATGCTACATGCAGAGGTGATTTTTGGTTTCCATTATATCCAGTGCCTAGCATAATGCTTGATATGTGGTCTGTGCTGAGAAAATATTTATAGAATTATGTTCAGAATCAGTTGGCTACAGGTATGTCCAACCTGTGACCCACCATTTTTTAAATCCTTGTTTCATTGAGTGAATAGGATCTGTGTGGGGGGCCACATATAGAATATGTGCTATTTGCTTTTAATTAACTTACATATTCTAGAAAAGGAGTCCCCAACTCAGCAGAGAGCAAAGCTCTGCCTTCTGTCATTGCGCTCCTGTTAGGTTCAAATATCACTGTTGATTGGCAGAAGGTGGAGGGTCTCGCTCTGTGGTCCAGGCTGGTCCTGAATTCACTTCAGAGCCCAGGCTGGCCTTCAGCAATCCTCCTGTCTCAGCCTCCCGAGTGCTGGGATTACAGGCGTGCGCCACCACGCCCAGCTTATGTGGTGCTGGGGAATCGAACTTGGGTACTTAGCACTTGGCTTAGCGCTTGCTCACGGGCTTTAACCGCTGAGCCATTCCTCCAGCCCCTTGATGCCCCTTCTGCTGCTACTTTCAAAACTGTTCTCCAGCTACCTGCTGCGCAACAAGTACCTTTCCCTCCATCCACTCCTGGCCTTGTGAGAATAGTCTTCAACTAAACTGGTGCTGGGTGTAAAAATGGTTGGGAACCACTGGAACAACTTGGGTATGTGAATCTGTTTTCCAGCTGTAAATTTTATGAAATCTAAATATAGATCAAGTATTTTTTGGTGAAAATTTAGCATCCAAACTGAGAAGCACTGTGAGTATGTTGGATTTTGAGACTTTATACAAAAAAAACAAGTAAAATAATTTTTCTGCCGGTTACATATGGAAATGGTGACATTTTATATATATTGAGTGTTGTGGTTAGGATCTGGAGTGTCCCCCAAAAGCCTCATGTATTTTAATGTTATGGATTGTCTATGGAGCCATGTAATGTTGGTGGATTGGGGTCTGGCCTGGAGGGGTGGATTGCAGTTGTTGGGATTAGGGGCATGTAAGTTAAGACTAAAAGTATGTCACTTAAGACTAAAGGCATGTGAGTTAAGACAAAAGGTGTGTAGTGGCCACACCTTCCATACCCAGATGCAGGAGAGACTAAGACTGGGACTTGGACTAGTCTCCTCTAGTCTCACTTGCCTGTCTATTGTGATGTCCTGAAAAGCTGCCTCCACCTTTCTGCCTCTGCCATGTACTTCAATTGCTGCCAGCCGCCCCTGAATGGACTGTGACCATCTGTGAGCTAAAATAAACCTTTCCTTCCTAAACTCGTGTGTGTCAGGTATTGAGTCACAGCAACAAAAAAGTAACTGAGACATTGAGTTAGGTAAAATATATTGTTAGAATTGATTTCACTTATTCTAAGTGTATATCCAGAAAAATTAAGAGCAGGACACAGATATTTCTACACCAATGTTCATAGCAGCATTATTCACAAATTCCCAAAGGCATTCCATCCATGTGTTTAACAGTAGTAGATAAATGTGGTGTTCATATGTAATGAAATGTTATTTAGGTGCAACAACAATGAAATTATGAGTGTGTGTGTGCGTGTGTGTGTGTGTGTGTGTGTGTGTGTGTGTGTGATATTGGGATCAAACCCAGGAACACTCAACCTCTGAGCTACATTCCAGACCCAAGGTCTTGCTAAATTGCCCATGTAAGAATTGAATATGTAATCCTCCTGCCTGGGCCTTTCAACATCCTGGGATTAAAAGCAAGGGCCATAGCACCTGGCTCTAACAGTGAAATTCTGATATAAATTGAGACTATCTTATCTAAAATGTTTGGAACCAGAAATAGTTCAAATTTTGGATGTTTAAATATTTTAATATCATGAGATATCTTGGGGATAGGACCCAAGTCCAAACACAAAATTCATTTTTCTTTGTATCTATACACAGAATCCAGGGTAAATTTTTTTTACAATGTTTTAAATAATTTTGTGCAAAACAAAGTTTTCATGGGGTGGAATTTTTCATTTGCAGTATCATATCAGTGCTCAAAAAGTTTCTAGTTTCGGGCTGGGGGCATAGCTCAGAGATTAGAGCATTTGCCTAGCAAGCACAAGACCCTCGGTTTGATTCCTTAGCACCACATAAATTTAGCGTGGTGGTGCATGGCTATAATCCCAGAACTCCACAGGCTGAGGCAGGAAGACTGCTATGTATTTGAGGCCAGCTTGGGCCCCATAGGGAGTTTAGGACCAGTCTGGAATACAGAGTGAGACCTTGTCTCAAAAAAAAAAAAAAGTTTGTAATTTTGGTGTATTTCAGTTTCTTAATTTTCTGATTAGAGATATTCAACCTGTATGGATTATATGGGGGTGAACTTTGAAACATTATGCTGAGAGAAATAAGCCAGATGCAAAAGGACACATACTTAGTGATTCCACTTATATGAGGCAAGTGTAGAGAAAAGCAAAGAATAGTGGTAGAAAATTAGTGCTTAATAGATCCAAGATTTCCATTTGGTCTTTGGAAATGGACATTAGTAATTGTTACATGATATTGTGCATATGCTTAATACCACCAAACCGTATAGTTAAACATGGTTAAAAATGGCAATTTTTGGGTTATGTACATTTTAACATGATAGGTTTTTTAAAATTAATTTTGAAGTGTGTTCCTCATCCCCAGCACTCTGAGAGATGCAAAAATTTACCCTATGGGTAATGAGGACTCAGATGTGTGTTTTTCTTTTTCTTTCTTTCTTTTTTTTTTTTTTTGAGACAGTCTTGCTCTACAGTCTAGGCTGGTTCTGAACTCACTATGTAGCCCAAGTTGGCCTTCAATTCATGACAGTCCTCTTGCCTCAGTCTCCACAGTGCTGAGATTACAGATGTGCTCCTTCACTCCCTATGTGGTGCTGGGGAACTGAACCCAGGGCCTTGAACATTGCTAGACAAGAACTCTAACCACTGTGCTACACCCATAGCCCCCAGATGTGTTAATACCAAGCTTAGTAAACCTATCTGGGCCAAAGGAATGTCCCATATTATGTCCATGTGAAGTTGTTAAAAAAAAAAAAAAGGATTGAGATTTGCCAAACAAACACTGTGGTTTGGTCACTTACCTATTACCATCTTAAAAAGTCAACAGTTATCAGCACTCTGGATGACTGAGCCAGGAGAATCACAGGTTGGAGCCCAGCCTGAGCAACTCAGTGACTTAGCAAGACCTTGTCTCAAAAAAAAAAAAAAAAAAAAAAA